>JAGKTI010003746.1:0-55013 GCA_018397915.1 Birgus latro
CTCTCTCTCTCTCTCTCTCTCTCTCTCTCTCTCTCTCTCTCTCTAACCTAACAAAGATCTGTAGCCGCTCTCCTGCTTCGTTGATGGCCAAGTGACAGGATGAAAATGATGACAACAACGATGAAGATACGATTAACGAAAACAGCAGCTATAAACAAAAATATCACACTTAAATAAAGTAGAAGCATGAAAATTACTTAACAATAACAAGTAATAAGAAAAAGTGCTTTATAATATGGGACACTGGGCCTAACCTCATCCACTTACATCCACTGCAGATCATGAATATATTGGTACGATCTTTAAACAGCTGGATGAACCTCGTATCATTTATAAAGGCTCCGATATGCTTAGTTACGTGTAGGCCTTGGTCACCTAATGGCGGCTCTCCACGGTGTTCGATACCTGGCAGCCTCCCGATTCAGTCCCTTATCCCTGAGGTCACACTCTATGACCTCCATGTCTTTTTCAGTCTGCCTCTTGCAACCGTACATCGACATTCACACTTCTCAACTGCTGCACCCAATTGTTATCCTCCATCCTCTCCACATGCCCAAACTATCTCAATCTAACCCTCTGCATCACAGCACCAACACACTTCGGTCCCATCCTTCCTCTCAACTCTTCATACTCTCCACAAACCATCTCAATCTACCCTTCCACATCACATCACCAACACATTCCAGTCCCATCCTTCCTCTCAACTCTTCATTCTCTCCACAAACCATCTCAGTGTATCCCTACTCATCACAACACCAATACACTCCAGTCCCATCCTTCCTTTCAACTCTAATGAAATATTTTCATCCATCCATCATCCTATATCGCCCCATGAGGAACGTAGAAACCCGGGGCTAGGCAAGTTGGTCCTGTCATTTAAGATGACAGTGACCAGTCTCACTCATCTCTGAGTGGCATTACGTAAGCAATAAACCCCAACCACCCCACCGGTTCAATCCGATTGGAGCACCTTAATTACCCACTAAACCACCAGGCGCCATAATTTGGCTATATGGTCACCACCCAGCGTAGTAAATGGTTTCCTGGTGTACAGGAAATCATTTGGCTTGTCACTCAGTGTAGAGTCAGCCATAGGCAGAAGGAAGAGGAAGGAATGAAGGAAAGAAAGACAGAGGAGGGAGTGTAAAGTCACCCGTAGGCAGAGGAAAGAGTGAAAAACAGAAAAGGAAGGACGGAGGAGAGGAAAGAGCACACACCCAAAGCAGGACTACATCAAGTGACTGGATGGTGTGCGCCCCCACCTATTTTACATTTTATTTTTGGTACTAACAACAGATTTTATTAAACGTAAAACAGACCTCTTGTAGTGACGGTGTTACTGATGACTATATTTCACCTCTAGTTCTAAAGGTCTCTCCAGACCTGAATAAAATGGTCCATAAACCTGAATAAAATGAGTTAAAAAAAAAAATAATAAAAAGGTTTGTTTATCACACACAATGCATCACCGGAGTAAAGTAGTTAATGTTAAGTGTTATAAAAGCTCCTGAAAAATGAAATCATGAGGTGATAATAGTATATGAGAGATGGGTGTGTGAGTTAGTAGGGCAGTGAAATGGCAGGGAACAGGGCGACATGGAGGCGATTTGTTTGTGGCAACCCTTTGCAGGATTAAGGCGTCTGGCAATGGATAGACAGATAAACAGTAATAGTAACGGATAATTCTCATGAGATCATACGGATGTTATTAGCAAGCAGAGGCGGCAATATTCGCATTACAGTATTAGCCCACTGAATCCAGGGGACGTCTTTAGTACAGTACACCCTTGCTCTGACAGACATGATTCTAACGGACTGAGGATCTAACAGACCAGACCCTACCTCTAACAGACACGATTCTAACAGCTATCAGATCTAATGGACCAAATCTTCGCTCTAATGGGCATGATTTTGACAAATTTAGGATCTAACGGACTAAACCCTCTCTCTAACGGACAAAGTTTAAAAGGATTTTGGATCTTACGTACATTTTAAGGGTCCTCTTCCTGTCCCCTCTTCCAGCGAGACAATGGACTTACCCAGCTGTTTAAACTATGGAAGCCTACCCTATGTGCCTGTTGTCCTTTACTGCTTGCTACTGTTTACATAGTTTCTATGTTTAAGTACTGTATTACGTTCCACATACAAAATACTATACTATTTTATAATGAATTCTATATCATAAAAGTGTATTCAGTGTGCATTGTATTGTTTATTTATTATTATCTGAGCTATTTTTGCTAGATCTGGAACTAACTGACAATCACTATCAATGAGCTGCCCTTCCCCCCAATCTGTCCATCAGAACAAAGGTTTACTGGTTAACTGTGGTTTATTTATTTTTGCTGTCCTTATACAATTTTTCTCAACTAAGGAATGGCTTCTGATACTGAAGGAGTACGAGTATATTAATGTCATAGTGTGTCTGACCCCTCCAGTCTGAGATGTCTATCCCAAAGTGAGTAAAATCACCAGGATATGGCAAGAATAATATAACAAAGACATCCCCTGGGCTCAAAGGGTTAACGTCAAGCGTGGTAATGGCGTGAGTCCCAAAGCATCAAATTGTACCCGTTGTCTGCATCGGTGTTCCTCTTGCACTTTCTGCCCTCAGCCGCACGGCAGTGGTGGGCACCCGGCACCAGACCCCACCATCTTGAGGGGAAACCCACATTACAAAGCTGCTCTTACATGTCACTCGCCACATTCAACAACAAGCTTGGCTTATCTTATTGGCCACATAACCAGCCTTGATGTAACAGCAAGCTTCACTTAAGCACAAATGGATGTGTTACTACAGTATGACTGCAAACAGCTACATTTGTGGACAGCATTAAGGCTTCATAAAACACACAGGACACAGTACCCAGGCTTAATGAGACATAAGCACATTTTAACACTTTACCAAACCTTGTCATTAATGATAATGTAGCAAGCTTCACAGAAACTAAAAAAGATACTTGAACAAACTGAACAGCTAGTAATATTTCAATCAGCACAAGATTTTATGTATTCTACCACATATGTAAGATAAATGCAAGTTTTGTTAGTAAAGCTTCACAGTACTCACTATGTTGTAATTAAATTTACATTCTTTGTTGAATGCCTATGCTGGTTCCATCATAATATGGTTAAAATAAAATTAAAATAATAATCATGAGGCTAAATGCAGAGGCAGTCCGTCTATATTATTTCAAAAAGATGATCCTTTTTTTTTTTTTTTTTTTCTGAGACACTAATACAGTACCTGTGTACTGCACTGCACTTAGAATTCAGGACATAAGGTACATATTAAAGAATTGCTACTGAATCCCTGGATTTTCCTATTTTGCCTACAGCATTAACCTAAAGTATTAACATGAGTGAGTTGGAAGTGTGGTAGTGAAATGGCAGGGGACAGAGTGACATGGAGGCGATTTGTTTGTGGCCACCCCGTTCGGGATTGAGGCGTCTGGCAATAGATAGATAGATTAACATGACCCCAAGTGACAGGTGGCATGATGTATGTAGTGTGGATGTTTATGCCTATGAGGGGGAGTCAGGATGCTGGGGGCTTGAATGGTGAGTGAATTAGAGAGTGGTCTTTATAAAGGGACAGACTTCTGGTGAGTTTTTCCTTCTATCAGGCTTTTTCCTTCTCTATAGATCCTTCCTCGTCACATCCTTAAGTGAAAAATTAGGTATGGATGATGATGATGATGATGAACATATGAATGGTAGAATAATGGACAAATTTAATGGCAAAAAGGCAATTAATAATTATACTGTGTTTTGTAGGCGATAAAATCTATGTCCATTTCTATATCATTACTAACATTCATCACACTATTTTGCTTCAGTACATGAGGCAATTAACAACAAAAAGAACTGAATAGCAATTTTATACAGACTAGCACCGCACACAATGTAAACCAGTAAAGTGCAATTTGTGAGTGCGTGACAAGCAAGCAAGTGCCATGTTATCACAATTCCCCACTGACATAATATTATAGGCGGAATCTCCGATATTTAACTGCTGGAGATGATGACAAAAAAAACAGTGTTGCAACAAAAAATTTGTTAAAATTTGATTTCGTAACTAAGGCATTCACCTATTAAAGCCGAACACTCCCTCGGATAACTCAAGATTTCAAGAGGTTCCTATGCCTTTACGGGTGAGTTTTTAGTTGATAACAAAACTTATTGAATGAATGTATCACCTGCAGAGAGAATTTCAGCTCTGCTTCACACAGGAGTAAGGTTATCAGCTTCTGTTTAGTGTGACGGTTGGATCAGGCTGGCTCGCTCCTTTCCAAATTTAACAAAGAGTAAACTTCGCTCACTTGTTTCACTTGTTCACTTGTAATAAATGAGATCACGGCATCAGTTGTGACAACATAATGTCACCATATACAATTTATTTTTGTTTATGATGGATAGATTTATTCAGCTTAGTGAAGACACGATAATCTAGGCTGCATTCATTTATTTATTTATTTATTTTAACAGAAGATGAACAGAGGAATGAAAAACGACTAAAAAAAAAAAAAATGCACCAGATTACATGTGTCCTCCATGCATTTAAAAAATAATAATAATAATAATAACTCTTCACACTCGTAACGGTACTGATAGGAATTTAATGCAGACAATGAATTTTTACATGAGATAGGCTGATGATTCCACCCCTCACTTTTTCACCCACTTCACAGTGTTTATCACATGCTACAAGAAAAATCACAAAATGAGGCTTTGGCACAAGTTAAAGGTGAAAAGAGTATACAATAGGCTATAAGTGCATAAGCAAGTACAGCAAGTGCTCACATAATGCAGGAATACTGTACAGTACCCTGAAGCTCCTGCTTTATGGGAATTTTGCATTATAGGGCCACATGTTTACATGTTAAAGGGTTTCATGGTACCAAAGTTCAAACTCTGGGGCAATTTTCAGCTTTTTTTGCAGGACATTTACCCACCTAATAATGAGTCGACTGGAACACCCTCCCTTTCCTGCCGGTGGGAGTACATCAGCAGAAACCTCTCCATCATGATGAAAGCAGGGTCAGACACTCATATCCTTTTGTCCATAGGTGAGGCTCCATATGCCCTAGCTGTCTTCAAAATGGCTCCCTTCTTGCTGAGAATCATACAAATGGTGAACTTAAACTTGGTAAAACTTCGCAATGTCAAAGTTCATCCTCTCTCCTTCCTCTTGATGACATCGACCTTCTGCTCCTGTGTCAGAGACCTCCAACGTTTGGAAGGGTCATGGTGCGGCGGCATGGTCAGGCTGGGCCAGGTAGTCACAAAAAAAAAAAAAAAGATCACACAGAGCACACGTGCATCCCGTGCAGCCAGAGAACAGGGAGAGGGTAGGCTCAACTGGGGCAGGGATGCTCAGTGGACCATGGCGACATCCCGCACAGACACGTGACAGCAATACGGTATAGGCTGATGCAATCTGCGCTCTGTCTATCACTTGCTGCATTGTGTGGATTCCAATCATTATTTTATGCCTCGAACTGCATTCTGTCTGTCACTGGCAACGTACTATGACTCTGAAACATAAATTGGGGCCTCCTGCCACGTTATATCCATGGGTGCTGTAAAAAATTGTCTGCTTCCTCCAACCACGTTATGTCTACTTTTTTCCGCGTTGTGACATTTTTGGGACACAAAATGGCACCTCCCGTGTTATGCGAGAATCGTGCTCTGTCATCACGTGTTATGCGAGCGCTTGCTGTGATATATATGGTAAACAGTGAATATCCTACTTCCAACCCCCTGCAGCAGAAGAAGTGGGAGGAAGGGTCTGGCTGGAAGGGTTGGGCACATATTATCTTCAGGTAAGGAAGCTCCCTAACACCTCTTCCTTGGTGATTTATTTCTGTATAAGGTTGGTTAATACCTGTGCATTATTTATACATAGACTGGTGATGTTTGAAGGACCTACATAACACAGAACAAGCCAGTGAGGTGAAATATGAAAAATAAACTGCTATGGAAGAGGCATTAGGGAGCGTCTTTATCTGATGAGGATACAGGCTTTGGCAACAGAGTGTATGGTGGACAAGTTAAGGTGAAAAGCGTAAATGCAAAAGACGCATAAGCAAGTGCAACACAATAACATGCGAGAGGAAGAGAGGGGTCTGACTGGAAGGTATGGAGGCAGAGCATGTGGTGGCAATACTCTGGACCAAGTTAAGGTGAAAGGAGTATAGGGTGTAAGAGTATAAGCAGAGAAAATACGATAAAAAGTGAATATCCTACTTCCAAGCCTCCTGCAGCATAACGAGAGGGTGTGATGGATCAGGCTGGAAAGTTCGGAGGCAAAGTGTGCGGTGGTACTGGTTCCAAGCACTTTCCCGACACTCCCTGCTACAGTAGGACACCTGTTGTGGGATTATAGCTTAAGTGATGAATACCTAACATACATCATCATCATCATCATCACTACTATTGTCACTTTTATTATCATCATCATTATCAGCATCATACTTTTTTCCAGTTTTTGCTACCACAAAATAATCCACCACACACCACACACACCACACCATCACCACAAACTACATCATACTATCACCACAAACTACACCAAACATCACACTACCACCATACAACAATACCATATATCACATAGCACACATAACACTACACCACACACACACACACACACACACAAACTAGAGGAGTGCCTTACATCACAATGGGGACACTCGACAATGGCTTCCTTCCTGGTATCACAGCATTCTGGGTAGGGAAGGCTGAGTTGTGGGTCCTGTGCCAACCTTGCGGCATTTTCCTCGGCAGTCTCCAGTGGTCTAAGGGGAAAAATAAATGAGGGAGGGTAAAAAGAGGGGGAAAAAGGGGGGAGGGACGGAGGGTAAGAAAAGAGGTGGTTTGGCCATGTGGAGAAGATGGAGAGTGAAAGAATAATGAGTACAGTATGTGAGTGAGATGGAGGGGGGAGGGGGAGGGACTGAGGATAAGATGGACGGATGGAGTGAAGAGGTATATGAGAGAAGGGGGTGTCAGGTGAGGGAAGGGCAGTGAAATGGCAGGGGACAGGACACCATGGAGGCAATATGTTTGTGGCCACCCCTTACAGGATTAAGGCATCTGGCTACAGACAGACAGAGTCTCTGTGGTACAGTGGTAGAGTGTGCGTCTCATACGCTGGTGGATGCAGGTTCGCCTCCCGCCAGAGTTGTAAAAACTTTGGGAAGCGTTCACCGAGCCACTGACTGCTGTGGCAGACATAACAGGTGCTGTGATTGAACCAGTGTCGCATACTAGTATGCTTGCACCCAGTGGGCTTAAGAAGGACCGATTACATTTGGTTCACAGACTACACACACATCCAAAGCCACTCCAACACACAACAATCACATTTACAAGCACTTCTCACCCCACATACAATCTCTGCAGAGCACCACATGTTGGTGGAGTGCAGATACAGACAAAGAGATAGACAGATAGAGATGGATAGATAAAATTAGTAAGCTTACAGGCTAAAGTGTGAAAATCTATCTGCATCTCACCTCATACAGAAGTCACACGCAAGATATCCATAGGCGGCATTCCATAAGAACTGACAGGACACCAATGGCCGCTCTTCAAAGATCACATCGCCAGATTTGAAGTCTCGTGTGGCAAACAGTCCTTTACCCTGCACAAAAGACAACAGTTTAAATGGGGTGAATGTATGAGTTTAAATGGGATGAAAGCATAAGGCAATAGTTTAAATGGGGTGGATGCATACAAGACAACAGTTTCAATGGGGGTGCATGCAAAGAAAACAGTTTAAATGAGGTGAATGTATATATACATTCAAATGGGGTGAAAGCATAAGACAGCAGTATAAATGGCATGAATGATAAAAGACAACAGTTTAAATCACAGGAAAGCATAAGACAACAGTTTAAGTGGCATGAAAAAATTATTTCGTTTTTTTAGTTGAAACATCTACACTCTTAGCAACGTTCTTGTTTTTAAATCATTTACAGTATCTGGATGTAACATAGCAGCTGTACAGGAATATTACATGTTGATACTGAACCCCAAAAAAGTATCTTGGATCACCATACTACCAGAAAGTAAACAAAAGTATACCCATTCTATGAAACGTATGTACAGTGGCTCCTCCTTATAGCTGATATGTCAGGGAGGTTGTCAGAAATGTCACAACTTCTTCCCCATATCTGATGCTGCTGATGGTGTTACTGCTGATGTTTTCGTTTAACCCCAGTCTGTTTGTTGTAGTAGTAGTAGTAGTAGTAGTAGTAGTAGTAGTAGTAGTAGTAGTAGCAGTAGCAGTAGTAGCAATATAGTAGTATGGTAATTTGTGCAATCCCAGGCTCATACGAACATAAATCCGGTAAACTGTATATACAATACTGTATAAGTATTCGCTAAAACTGCCCTTCTTCCACAGTCCACCATCCTCATTTTGGGGGCTAGGTAGGGGTTTATGGGACATCTGTATCCACCTCTGGTCATATTAGTGCCACCACATGAAGGCATCCCTCTTTAGCACCATGACTTGTCCTCTTCTGTCTGTATTTCCCACTGCCAATGATCCCCAGGATTTTTAAAGCCATGTGTCCAGGCATCTTGAAATGAATGGATCTTGAATTTGGCTCTCTGTTATTTTGGTTTTATATTTTCTGGCTGGGAACAATCGTGTGGGATTCTGGCCTTTGGTTCCTCCTTCCTTGCACAAAAAGGAAAAAAATGTGAGCAAGCAAGATACATGCACTCACTATTGGGTCCCCGATGATGCGCACCTCCACCCCTGAGTCCTGGCCATCACCTCCCAGGTCCTTGCTGGCCATCACTCCCTCCACCACCTGTACTGTCATGGAAAATACAGGAATACATTTAACAGGAGACTGACGATGAGATGGAGGGATGGAGTGGAGAGGTATTTGATAGACGGGGGTGTGAGCTGAGGGAAGGGCAGTATAAAGGCAGGGGACAGAGAGACATGGAGATTTGCTTGTGGTCACCCCTTACAGGATTACGGTGTCTGGCTTCAGATAGACATTTAACACACTTCAATTCCACGATGTATTTTCTCTACTATTCATGTTACCACTACAGCTGGGCTTTGTTGGGTGGGAGAGAGTGAGAGAGAGAGAGGAATAAGGTCAGAGCTTGAATTCTGTATTTTTTCTAATGTTTTGGGGTACACAGAACCCATCTTGAGAGAGTTTGAACAAGAGCTGAGACATTTATACCCCAGGATCATCTACAGAGCTGGTTTGTTTTCATCTGAATGAACTGGGTCACTCCAACAACCCAAATACAAAGTTGTTGTGTGAAATTCTACAAGCTTTAGTTGGGGGGCAATAATGAGTCTCCTTGGTTACCAGTCAAATCAACTCTCCAGTCTGACTACACCTGGCCATCAACTGAGCAGAAAGGGGTTAGGGATCTTTGTTATGTGGAAGGAATGAGTCTCCTTGGTTACCAGTCAAATCAATCCTAGTCTGAATATGTCTGGCCATCAACTGAGCTGAGAGGGGTTACAGATCTTTGTTAGTTTGTCAGGTATAAACAATTCTTATTCAGTTCAGGGAAGACATCTTAAAGTGAAGGAGTTAATGAAGGTTATTATCTTTCCCCTCCTGTTCAAGAAGTTTATCTTAAAAGAGAATGAAACTTGAAATAGTAGGCACAAAAATTTTTAATAAGTGATCAAGCTAAAAGGGTAAACACATGCACTGCAAAAAACCCACATGTATTTATCCAACTACAGCCAGATGCCTTAAACCCACAACCAAACTGTCTCCACGTTACCCTATTCCCCACCAGCAGGCAGCACTACCTTCATTTCTCATTACTTTTACACAAGTACCTCTTCTTCACTCCTTTCTCTCTCTCTCTCTCTCTCTCTCTCTTCACCTACTCTTCTAGCCAATCTCTCACCAAATTCAATATCCACACCTTTGGCTTCATAATTGGTTACATAATTCACCTACTCTTCGAGCCAATCTCTCACCAGATTCAATATCCACACCTTTGGCTTCATAATTGGTTACACTGTGATGGGGCTTCATGATCAGTCCTAACTTCAAATACAGTATTCTCTCTAATGACTGGGTTACTTAAATCGAACATCACCTAATGATACACTCCATTGTGTGTGTGTATGTATGTGTGTTTGTATATGTATATGTGTATGTATGTTAACAGTATCTATATGTAGGTATTTGTGTATATTATGTATTTACCTAATTGTATTTACCTAATTGTGATATACAGGAAATGAGCTACGCTCGTGGGGTCCCGTCTCTGTTTCTCAATAAGTCAAATTTTGCCTTAAACTCATTTAAGTTTTTAGACTGGACGATCTCTTTGTCCAGGCTATTCCACAGGTCTATACGTCTATACGGAAAACTAAATTTCTTGATGTCCTTCGAGCAGCTTGGCTTCTTTAGTTTCATTCCGTGTCCTCTTGTTGCTCTCTCATCCCACACAAACAGATTTTCTCTGTCAATTTTATCTACTCCTATCATAGTCCTGAACACTGCAATCATGTCACCCCTCTTTCTCCTTTCCTCTAAGGAGGGCAAATCCAGCCTTTCCAGCCTCTCCCTGTATGGCAAATCTGCCAGACTAGGGACCATCTTGGTTGCTGTTCTTTGTATTCTCTCAATCTTGGTTATATCTTTCTTTTTGTGTGGGGACCACACTACTGCTGCATATTCTAACCTGGGCCGAATCATGGCCACTATCAATTTTTTCATCATCTCCTCATCCATGTAATGAAATGCCACTCTTATATTGGTCAAGAGTTTATATGTCTCTCTCACTATCTTATTTATGTGCTTTTCAGGTGACAAACTATCCTGGACCAGCACTCCCAAATCTTTCTCTTCTCTCGCTTTTCTAATTGGTTCATTACCCATCAAATAATTCAATGATGGCCTCTTGGTACTTTTACCCATTTCCAATATTTTACATTTTTTTGCGTTGAATTTCATTTCCCACATCCGGCTCCAATCATATATCCTATCCAGATCCTCCTGTAGCATTTTACAGTCCTCTTCAACCTCTACCTTTCTCAAGATCTTTGCATCATCAGCAAACAGGCTTGCGTAGCTGTTCACTCCATCTACCATATCATTTACATAAATCAAGAACATTACTGGTGCCAACACCGAGCCCTGTGGGACACCACTTGTTACTTCCCTCCATCCAGATGTCCTGTCCTTTATTACTGTCCTCATTTGTCTGTCACTCAGAAAGTCTCTCATCCATTCCAGGAGGCTTCCCTTAAGTCCTCCTATATGCTGTGTTTTATCACTTTAATGCCTAGGTGCTTTATTTCTTTGAGGAATAATGAACTGGCTGGCACAGGGAAGTATATGTTTCCTATTACCTGAAAACACACCCATATTCTAGGCTAGAGAGATTGGTAAACTTATTTTATTATTTATTTTTCTAACTAATCTAACAAAACTAAGCTAACCTAACTGACCATCAATCTATCTATACTCAGCACCTTAATACTATAATGGGTGGCCACAAACAAACTGCCTCCATGTTGCCCTGTCCCCTGCCATTTGGCTGCCCTCCCCCCAGCTCACACAACCCCTCTCTCATATATCTCTCCACTCCATCCCTCCATCTCATTCTTGGTCTCCCCCTCCCTAACTGATCAGATGTAACTAATTCAACCTTACAAATCTAGGCAGCTTCCATGAGGGGTGTGACTTCAAACCCAAAATAACTTTTCTGGGGGTTGAAGATGAAGCCAACAAAGATAAATGTAAAACTAGGCTATAAAATAAAAAATAAAATGCTTTCTGTGCCTCTCCGTACTCTACCACTGATGCCTGTACCTGTTTCCTTAGTATATTTTCAGTTTCAGACAGTCCAAGGTCCTTCTAATGGATTTTTTCTAACCAAACCTAACTATCCTAATCTACCTACATTAATGTTGCAGACCTAGCCAAAACTACAACTAATCTCCCCTAACCACCTTAACAAAGAGAGGTGTCTGCCCCAAAATGTAAAAATAATGCAAAGAACACCGCCTAAAACAACGTAAAATCAGTGGTACTGTACAATACCTTCGCCCTGCCTGATGCTGGAAATGTCAAGCACTCCGAATCACCCATTGCTTTCCACCTATACATTCCATTTCTGCTTAATGTACGCTGATGAAATAAAGATAAAAATGTGTGACTCACTCCCACATGGCTACTCACTCACGCCCTAGGTGAAGACGTGCAGGAAAATGAAGCGGTGAAAGGTTATATATATCACCCGACCTGACACAAGCCCAGCAGAAGCGCACGTGTTTTTTGTGATCGTACCATAATAAAAAGCAAAAATCCATATACCGTAGGACAGATGGTTTGGGTCCCCTCTTAATAAAGTCTGATATCTATGGACTATTTTTAGTGGAGTGAATAAGGGATATTTTGCTTCATTAATTAAGAAATCTTAAATAAGTACAAGATCGTGAAGTAGCGCAACGCCTTTTTCCTCTGTTTATCAAGGAGCCTGTAGGGTTAAAATATATTTTTTGTTTACATTGACATTTCAGATCATTCTAATGCCAAATATATTTTTACATATGATCCTGTCTTATAAGTTATTAAAATAATATGAAAATGGAGAAACCCTTTCAAAATCTGTCTTAAACTATCAATCATGTATGTTCTGGAATGTTGCCAGAATCATCCCCCTTTTCCTTTGACCCAATAATGAAGTGACTGTAATGCAAGCAACTGTGTAGCTGTTATAGCTTGGGGGGGGGGGATAGGGGAGGATGGAGAGGGATATAGTAATTTGATCTCTCATTTCTGACTTATTAGCTACAGGCCTACAACCCCTAGTCGTACCTTTGACAGGGTACTGTAGCCTATGTACTGTATACCCAAAGCGATTCAGAGCTGATGACAACCCATCTCTTATCCCCTTCACCAAAATGGGGGTTAGCACCTCCCCAGTTCAGTTGACTTGCCTGTATACCACATTGCTGCCCTGCTGTAGTCTTGCTTCCAGTACTCACCCACACACCCCTGTAGCTGCTCCTCTGCCAGCAGCAACTCCACCATCCGTGCCTCTTACTCTCATGAGAGCTACATCCTGGTGCCCTTTGCCTTTTCCAAACATTATCTTCATTTTTTTTTCCCCTTCTCACTCATCTACCAACCATTTCAGTTTCCCTGAAATACCAAATATTCCCAATAAAGCCAAGGAAAATATAGGGAACATCGCATTACTTCTCTTGCAAAATCAGTTTCTCAAAGACTGGGTACAGTATACGGAACACTCAATCCATGCAGTTTCTCAGAGAATATTCAACTGGGGGAGGGTCTCGAACTAAATGTGTTTTCTTTAACCGGACGTACTGTATTTGTGAACTCTGCACAAGCCTCTCTGTTCATGTGGAGCACAGATTTGGTGTGTAGGGGGCTCACCACTGACAACAATTCTGTTGTCTATCACAACTCTGTATTCCAGATGAAGATGGTAATTTAAGGCCAGGTTAAAAAATAAAAGGGCACAGTACAAATAATGGACTTCCATATCAAGCTCTCTCATCTCTCTCCCCATCATACACGCCTAACCATCTCCCCATTTTTTTTTTTTTTTTACTGGTGGTTTAGTGGGTAATTAAGATGCTCCAGCCAGTTTGAGCCTGTGTAGGTTTATATCCAAGGGATGGTTGGGGTTTACTGCTCATGTAATGCCACTCACGGAAGAGTGAGGCCGGTCACTCTCATCTTAAATGTCAGGACCAATTTGTCTAGCCCTGGGCTCCTACGCTCCTCATGAGGCAACACAGGATTAGATGATGTATGTATGTATGTATACTTCACATTACCTGCTAGATAAGTCAATCCAACCTCTATCCCATAAAAAAATACATATTGTGCCATAATTTTAATGATAAAAAAAAAAAGTCCTCCATTTCTTTCCCAAAATATTTATTGCTCTGTACATTATAAACACATTAAAGAATAACTGCACTGATAATAACTTTCACTAATTACTACTATATTAAAGAATAATTGCATTGATAATTATTGTCTATACACTATCCTCCTCCATCAGATCATACTGTACACCACCATGATATAAAATTTGTACCCTGCTGCAGCTGTATAAATTTACTGTATTGTCTGTTGTACAAGTGGAGAGGATGGAGAGCAAGAGACTAACAAGGACAGTATGTGAATGAGGTGGAAGGGGGGGGAGAGGGAGAGGAAGACTGATGGAGGGATGGAGGGGTGAGGTGTATGAAAGAGGGGTGTGTGAGCTGGGGGGAGGACAGCGAAAGGGCAGGGGACAGGGGGACATGGAGGCAATTTGTTTGTAGCCACCCCTTCTGGGATTAAAGTGTCAGCCAATAGACAGACAGTATTACTTTAACAAATATAACATAAGCAACTCGACAAATTTACCTCACATTAAAGTTTGCTAAATTTACACCTCCATTGCGCATAACCATTTCCACCACAGCAACATACCGAGACAGAAATTCAGATAATTTTTTGGTACTTAAAAAGCCAACATATTCAGCCAGTTATAAAGGTTCCTATAATCTAAGTCTGTGCTCTGAGATGATGCTGGAAAGGCAACAACCCTACCAAGATGTGGAGAATTTGGGGGCAAAGAATGAATTTTTTGGTTGAGATATTCATGAGTTTGGTTTCCTTCTCTCTCTCTCACTTCATTCATCATTATTCATCACCATCAGTTAGGTCTCTTTTCCTACCCTATGCATGTAAAATGAATGCCAATGGGGTTAAATCTTTTGTCTACTGGTATCTCAAATTCTCCTTTGTCTTCCAACTGCCAGCATAACATCAGTGAAACATGTCCTGAGATAATGACAAAGCAAGTTAAATAAAATCACTAATGCCTTGCTTCCTCACATTGGATGACTTCAATACACTAGAAGCTAAAACAAGTGTCAAAACAAGCTAATCATTTCTCAACAGTTGCTGTAAAAAAATAAATAAAAAATAAATTTGGACTAATATTTGAATTTTGGTTGAATTTTGTCTCTTTACCTGTGACTGAGTTTCTTGGCCATGTGGAAAGGATGGAGAGTAAGAGATTAATGAGGAGAGTGTATGTAAGTGAGGTGGAAGGGGGGAGAGGGAGGGGAGAGGGAGGGGGGAGGCCGAGGATGAACTGGAGGGATGGAGTGGAGAGGTATATGAGAGAGAGGGGTGTAAGCTGGGTGCATGGGAGTGAAGTGGCATTGGACAGGGCAACATGGAGGCGATTTGTCTGTGGCCACCCCTTACGGGATCGAGGCATCTGGCAATAAACAGACAGAGTTTCTTGGCTAATGGTGATGATGGTTTGGACAATTAGCAGGCTTACTGGACTTGTATTAGACTTAGGTCAATGTTATATTCTGAAATCATATCAAGTACCATACATGACTATGAATTGCAGCCTTTTATCCCAACACAACAGAAAATATATTGTACACAGCATAAAGCAGCTCAGATAATATGTCAGTAATATGGTGACAAAGCCTCCCCCTTATCTTGCAATGGCGTTTTTGAATAGCAATCTTTTCTGCTGATACAAGACACACACACACACAAACACGAACACACTCTCTGACCCACAATCAATTATGCCGACACAACAATAAAAATCCTGAACGCAGCACAAAGCCACTCCAAAAACTGCTTCGGGCATCAAACTTCTACAGTATAATCTTGCATGATTTTCTGAACTACAATCATTTATGCCAATACAACAAAATAAATCCTGAAGACAGCAGAAAACCACTCATAGGTCAATAATATGGGTACAGACAAACAGGTACTGCAATCTACCACAGTATCATTTCATAGGATTTTCTGAACTGTAATTTTTAAGCTTATACGAAAATAAAAAATTACTAAGTTGAACACACACACAGAGCCAATCGTATAATTTAATTTTCTGAACTGGAAACTTTCAAGCTCATAAACAATAATAATAAAACAACAGGAAGACAAGCAAATACAGTTATATTATTTTCTGAACTTGAAAATTTAAAGCTGATTAATTAAAAAAGAAAGAAAAAAAATCGAACAAACCAGAAAGCCAATCAAATAATACGATTTTCTGAACTGGATCTTTTAAGCTAAATTTTAAAAAATAAATAATAAGAAATCAAACACAACAGAAAGCCGATTCAATAAATTAGGTGTCACATTCTTTCCTTAATTTTCAAACGGCAATCTTTTCTGCTAATAACACACACGGATATATGGCATCAGGAATACAATTATATAACCTTACTAGCTGGGAATACAGGTTTAATTATACTACTGAATATATGAAGATGGAAACTAGACCCTTTCAGTATGACGACCTTTTCCATCTAATTCTATTGCCAGATGACGTGATTCTGTTTAAGGGATTTCTCGCATGGTGAAAGGGGTGGGAGTAGCTGTAGCCCCAGGTTTGTATATAATGTGAACCCAGTGGACTACAGGCTGAAGTTCCCCTCCCTATCACCCTTTTGGGGGATAGGGAAGTAGTTGTGGGATGTCTGTATAACCAGGCAGTGGAGTCACCTAGTTATATCAGTGCCACCACATGAAGGCCTCCATCTCACCAAGGGATAAGAAACAAACTCACTTCTTCACTGCAATGGGAGAGGGATATGTGATGGCACTGATATATGGAGGCTGCTCATGGAATGGTCGTATAAATGTCCCTCATCTCCCTCTCCGTTCCCTAAGAGGATGAAAGTGAGCTGGAGGAGGGTATTTTCAGCCTGCAGTCCACACCCATGCCCACACCAGCAGACTGAACCATCTTACACATTAACATACCTCCAAGTGAATTTCTAGTGCTATTCATCAACCCCCTGTACTAGAACTGAAGGGGTTAAACAGATAGACGGGTAAAACAGATAAAGAGCCATCATACAGAAGAGGTTACAGTTCCCTAGGCACCAATGCATCCTGACCTGGCTTGGCGGTCTAATTTTTGCGACTAAAGAACTTCATGATGGCATTGATGCAGTCCTCGGATGTCCAGCGCTCCACAAGGCGGTCACACTCAGCACGGTTTACCTGGAAAATAACGAGGATGTAGTGTGGAGGTTTTACGTGTTTGTTTCTTTCTCTCCCCCTCTCTCTCTCACTCCCCCCCCTATCTTCTCTCTCTCCCTCATCTCTCTTTTTCTCACTCTTCTCTCTCTCCCTCATCTCTCTTATTCTCACTCTTCTCTCTTTCTCTTCACCTCTTCTTACTCTCCTCTCCTCTCCTTCCTTCTCTCTCTCTCTCTCTCTCTCCTTTTCTTTTCTTCCTCTCTTTTCAGACTCTCCTTTCCTCTTTCCATACTTCCTTCCCTCTTTCTTTCTCTCCTTATCTTTTCTCTACTTCCTCTCTTCTCTCTCCCTCTTTCTTCCAATTCTAAATTTTCTCTCTTTGCATTATTATCTTTTTCCCCTAAACTTTCACCCAATTTCTCTGTCTGTCTGTCCATCTGTCTCCCTCTCATCATCAATACCATGAAGGGCAAATGTTACAGAACTCTCAAAGACCACACCTAACAGAACAAACCACATAATCATTCCCACAACATCCAAATCTCTGAGGGAACACCAAAACTTTCCCACCACCCCACCTTATACAGTATCTCCTTCTCCATGTCCCTTGTGAGAGCCTTGGAATAGATGAGAGATTTGGCCGGCAGTTTGGCATACTCTTGCAGACGCGGCCACACCTCCTTCTGGAAGCTGGCGTCCGGGAACACTTCCGTCACCAACCCACGGTCGGACGCCTCCTGAGCTGTGATCTGTGGTGAAGGGAGAATAAAAACATCATCGTAAGTTGTCATCATCAATTATCATCATCATCATCGTCGTCATTGTTATCGTCACTGCCATCATCATCATTATCAATCACCAATGTAGTTTGTCTAGATGAGCAAACCCATCCACCACGGACAAGCAATCGTCACACCAACGTTCCCTAGTGGTAAACAGTACTTCTTTATGGCAAGGAATAGGGAAGTGTGTGGGAGATTGGTCCTTGGATGGATGCCGCATATGTCTCCCCTCCCAGGCAACAGGGGCACCAAAGTAGGCATGTGGGTGCATTCTACACTAGTACAATTATTATTTTTTATTCATTTTTCCTGTGTCAACAAGTGGGTTGGTGGAGGGTTAGTGCCCCTCCCTGTAAAACCACTAACTCAAAGACAAATGGCCAACCCTTATGGGACTGTGGTGGCTAAGGATGGATAGGATATTTATTTATTTTCTTTTTTAAAGCAAGGAAGAAGGAACCAAAGGCCAGAAGCCCACAAGACAACTCCCTCCAAGAAAAAACAAAAGACAAAAGACAGCCCAATTCAAGATCCATTCACTTATCACATGTCTATCCTCTGTTCTGGAATCTGAAGCATCAAGACATAACACCGAACTACCAGTTAAGTAGACCAGTTTCATCCTCTCGTCTCTTGCAACACGTGGGGGGAAAATCAGATAAATATATGTGAGAATTCTACACTTTCAGCCTAACCTGGCCTACTATTATATCTGCCACAACCATACACAAAATAAACCTTCAATAACTACAAGAACAAAGGGAAACGGGAAACTGCCACTAAGAATCTCCAAATATTAACCTTCCTACACCATATAGGAAGAGCAAAAACTATAACAATTTTTAATTCCACAGTACATGAAGCACAAAAAATAAAATAAAATAAAATATAATAAATTAAAAACAAGAAAAAAGAAAGAACAAAAAGAAATTACAGGAAAAGAATATTCGTAAGTTCAAATGTACAAAAATGAAAATGATTAGATGGATGTGTAGTGCGTCCTTGAATGTGAGGCCTGGGGGGGGCTAGGATTACAAATGAAGAGTTGAGAGGAAGGATGGGACTGGAGTGTATTGGTGTTGCGATGAGGAGGGATAGACTGAGATGGTCTGGGCATGTCGAGAGGATGGAGGATGACAATTAGGTGCAGAAAGTGAAAAGTGTTAAGGTCGGGGGTAGGGTTGCGAAAGGCAGACTGAAAAAGACCAGGGATGAGGTTATTGAGTGTGGCCTCAGGGATAAGGGACTGAACAGGGAGGCTGCCAGAGATCGAGTAGCATGGACGGCCACCAGTAGATGACCAAGGCCGACGCATGCATGTTGGAGCCAATATGTATGACACAAAAGAAAAATAAATAAAACAACCAGCATGAACTAACCTTCTTATTAAACAGCAGCAGCTCATTGGCTTTTGCAGGCCCCATTAGCTTAGGGAAGATGTAGGAGGAGCAGCCTTCAGGAGCTTGGCCCAGTCTGCTGAACGGGGTGCTGAAGGTTGCCTGCAGGAAGAAAACCATCATCATCATCCGAACCTCCTTTCCCACCCTAGGGCAGGGTGAGGAGTATCAACGTCCAGACAGCCCAAATTTGCCCAATCCAATGGGCCACGATTCCACTCACTCATCATTCAAGCCCCCAGAATCCTGGCTCTACCGGATATGCCAAAAACATTCATCACATTTTGGGCGCCCATCATCCACTCACTCAGTGTAGAGATGATATGATCTCTGCACTGAGTGACAAGCCAAATGGTTTCCTGTGACTAGGAAACCATTTACTACGCTGGGTGGTAACCATATAACCAGGGTTTCTGACAGGGTTAAGTGTCCCCCAGATTCCCCTATCCAAAATCACTTAAATCATGGGAGTCGTTTCAGGAAGAAAACCACGTCAATGAAACTATACTCTGACCATTTTAGCTTGGCAGATGGAGGTGAAGGGTATATGAGAGGTGAGAGGGGGGGGATCTAAGTTGGGGGGAAGGAGAGCGAGGGACTAGCTAGGAGAGAGTATCTGAGTGAGGTGGAGGGGGAGGCCAAGGATGAGATGGAGGGATGGAGTAGAGGTATATGAAAGAGGGGAGTGTAAGTCAGGGGAGGGCAGTGAAATGGCAGGGGACAGGGCAACAAGGAGGTGATTTGTTTGTGACCACTCCTTATGGGATTAAGACACCTGGCTATACATAAACAGATAAACTAAAACTGCCATCTCTCCATCTTAAACTCTGACCTGTAATTACATTTTAACCTCAGGCGTCCCGTCAACGTATGGGTACGTAACAACGTTTTGTCACAGCAAGACCCATCGACGTACAGGTATGTCGCGCAATTGCAAGGTTCATAATTTGCACAATTTTCAAGATTCGACGGTGATTTTTGGTGGGCATATGTGGGAGACCTTCTTCTATCTGCTGTCAAGTGGGGATACTACCTGGCCCCACCTGAACCCCCCCCCCCCCCCCCACTCGGCAATTCACCTGTTAGCAGTGACCTGGCCAGTAAAGACATGTTGCCCCACGGTTTCTCCAATGACGAAATTCACGGTGTAAGTGATTCCTGAGGTGTAGGACAAAGAAATAAAGAAGCCAGAGCAAGAAACAAACAGAAGTGATGAGGTGGTAATGTCATAAAGGAAGGTGCCATATGTGGATGTGTTTGGTGAATGAACAATGCATCTACTGCCTATATAAATGTGTGAAAACCAATACAGTCTTGTACTACACATAAATTCGTACCAAATAAATAAATAAATACGTAATTCAAAGTGGCTTGAATTAGTTTACCCTCCCATAGTTCATTTTCTTTGAGGCCATATACCCTGAGTGAGAACGAAAGGTAAGGCTGACTCATCACCTGTAGCACCATTTATAACCTCAGGAGGGCAATTTCTCTATGAATTTTTGATGTTTCTCACCAAAAGTGAAGGTTTGAGCCAAAAAAAAAAAAAATCCAAAAATGCTCGGGACTGGGGGGTATCGGAGGTAGGAAATCGGTCGGGACGTGACGGGTTAACATTATAATCTGGGTACTGCAATGAAACTATATCACCATCATCATCATCACCATCATTATCCAGACCTTTCCCACCCTAGGGCAGGGTGAGGAGTAGCAACATCCAGACAGCCGAAGTTTGTCTACTCCAACTGGACATGCTTCCACTCACTCATCATTCGAGCTCCTGGAATCCTGGCTCGATCTGATACACCAAAAAACTTTCACCACATTCTGTAGCTTCACATAAATGTATCTGATAGAATCAATCCGAATGCTGTCACGTTAAAAAGCGGTGCCAAAAGGAGTGCAATGAAACTATAATCTAATTCAATTTCACCTAAAACTGCCGTCTCTCCATCTTGAATGAGTAGATATAACAACACCGACACTAAGGCTCGTATTAACAATTTATTTTCCTACCTACTCATTAATATGCCCTGGTTTGCTTCTTATGTCTTTTCAATACTGACATAGATTGCGTGAGCAGACTCAGAAATAAACTGGTGAGGAAGAGGTGTTAGGAAGCTTCCTAACCACACAAGAATATATAATGAAGCAGACTCAGAAATAAACTGGTAAGGAAGAGGTGTCAGGAAGCTTCCTAACCACACAAGAATATAGTAACGGTGCAGACTCAGAAATAAATTGGTGAGGAAGAGGTGTTAGTAAACTTCCTAACCAAAAAAGAATATACCAGGTAGCAACGGAACAGAATCAGAAATAAACTGGTGGGGAAGAGGTGCAAGTAAGCTTCCTAACCATACTAGAATACTGCAATATGAGCACGGAGGTTTTCATCAAGGAAAGCAATGGCATGGAAAGTATGCAGTGCTGTAGAAGTACATTACTGTCACTGAGCTCAAAGAAATAAACTGCAAAAGGACAAAGTTTGGCCAGGTTAAGGTGAAATGAGCAGTGAAACAAAGTACATTGTCTTATCTGAGGCACATTATAGCACTGAAGAGATCCAAGCAACAAACGGATGATATTTTGGGCCAAGATAAGATGAAGAAAGTACAGTACAGTGAAACACAAAGACATTTTAAACACAAAGTACACTGCCTCATCTGAAGCATACACACTATCAAAAAATCCCCTGCAAAAAAGCATGAAAAATTGGCCCAAGCTAAGGTGAAAAGACTAGAGCAAAATACAAAGTCCATTACCTCATCTGAAACATATACAGCATCAAAGAGTTCCATGAAAAAAGGTGAAATGTTGGGCCAAGTTAGGGTGAAAAGAGCAGGGACAAACATGAAGTGAAATTCTGGGGCAAGATAAGGTGTAACAAGTGAAATACAAAGTCCATTACCTTATCTGAGGCATAAAAATGGATAAAATACTGGGCCATGTTAGGGTGAAAAAAGCAGTGATAAACATGAAGTGAAATTCTGCGGAAAGTCAAGGTGAAAAGCACTGACTGAAACACAAAGTCCCTTGGTACCTTATAAGGCACACAGCACAAGAGTCCCCTGCAAAAGGATGAAATATTGGGCCAGCTTAAAGTGAAACAGGTACAGGTGGGTCCCATCGTACAGGCACCCGCTATACGAGAAATTGATGATATAAGAATGGGCAACTTAGGCCTGAATTCAGTGATGCAAGCACAGTCAGTTAACATAACCCTATTTTTCCCATAAGTTACGTACTCTGCTATACCAGTCTTAAGATTTTTTTTTCCCCAATCCAATTTGAGTTTCCGTTATCCAAGCAGCCCTCCATTAAAATATCCCACTTGTATAATTGGACCCACCCGCACAGTGCAATATGAGGTCATTGTGTGTGGCCTTAGGGATAAGGGACTGAATTGGGAAGCTGCCAGAGATCGATCTGAAAGGAAAGCTGCCATTGGTGATCAAGGCCAATGCATGCAAGCATGTTGGAGCCTTGACAAACAAAATGACACAAACAAATGACTACCTTATCTGAGGCATACACTGCATCAAACAGCCCCATGAGGGTTACGCTCACACCGATGGCCGGCCCATTAACCACCGCCACCAACGGCTTCGGAAATTCGATGAACGAGGACACAAACCCGTACAGGAAGTCACCTCTCTCCTTGGAAAGTTTGTGCATGTTTTCTGGACTGATGCCAGTGAAGTTGGAGAGATCATTGCCGGAGCAGTAATATTCACCAGCCCCTGTTATGGCTGTGATGACCGTGTGTGGGTCCTCAGCTGCTTCCTTCAATGCCGCAGACCAGTCGTTGTACAACTGTTGAGGATGAGGAGGCATTAGGGTCATCATCATCAATAATTCAATCATCATTATCACCACCATCTTCAGTATTACCACCACCAGAATCATAGCCATTATCATAGAGAGTTACAATTCTTCCTCCTCCTCCTCCTCTCTCTCTCTCTCTAAAGACATCTGCTCGTCAGTGGCATTACAACGTCCTATTCACTAAAACAAAGAGGGGGATTTCTGAAAACACTTCAACCCCTTCAAGTTTTCCTATACAACAATAAGGAATATATGGGCAGTCTTCTTTTCCCTTACCCCATGAATATCAAAATCTTTAAAAATAATAATAATAATAACCTAAATGTATCTCCATAGCATATCTTGATCTGTATTAATTAGGAAAAAAAAATGTAGCTAGTTATTAAAATCACCATTCATCCTAACCCTAATTGCTTCTCGTAAATCACCATCAACACTCATTATATCACCACCATCATCATCCCACCTGCAGGGACAACTTACAAATCACCATCACCTACTTATCACCACCACCCACTTATAAACCACCATCACCCACTTATAAACCACCATCACCTACTTATACATCACCATCACCCACTTATACCACCATCACCCACTTATAAATCCCCTCCAGGACAACTTACGTCAATATTGAGTGCATTAAATTTCTTGGGTCTGTTGAGAGTGATGGTGCGAAGTCCCCCCTCGCAGGTCACAAGGAGAGTACTGTATTTCTGGCCTGATTCCGCCGCTGCAGCTGCCTGGGACGCCTGGGGATAGAGGGAGACAGGGTGAGGAGATGTGGTGAGGGGGAGACAGGGCGAGGACAGGCGGAAGCATTCAGTCAGCCCTCACTTAACCCGTAAATGGGGCATTTTTTTTTCTGCCCTGTTTGTGGTGCAAAAAAATATGCATACCATAAAACAAAATCTGTACTGTACATAAAATTTGGTAAATAAAAATCTTGCTGCCTGCTTCTTCCTTCACCTTTATCATTCTCTTTCTGTGTCTGTCCTCCTCTCTTCCTATTTCTCCCAACTTTCCTGTCACTTTTTATTACTCATTTTCCTTTTCATATGGCTTTACACTGAGTGACAAGCCTAATGGTTTCCTGTATGCCAGAAAGCCATTTACAAGGCAAGGTGGTAACCATATAACCAACCCATACTTGTTTCCAACCTTTGGTGGAGGGTTAGTGCCCCTCCCTGTAAAACAACTAACTCAAACGGCCATCCCTTAGGGGATTATGGCACCTGGCTACAGACAGATAGATAGATACAGATATATAAAAATAAAAATCTTCATCATCATCAGCCACACCTCTTGTAGTTGCAGAAAGGAGCTTCTACACCCCCTCTACTACTTCCCTACCCTACCCCCTGACCAAATGTGGCAGTGTGGCAGTAGTAGTGTAAGCTTCTATGAATGAATGGGCCTCGTCCTGTTACGTGGGACGGGAGTGGTGATTGAGTTTTGCTATTGTTGATGTCGTTAATAGTTTGCAGTATGGCCTTAAAAACAATAATCCTATGTAAAGCGAATGCTAATACAAAAGGCTTAAAGTAATATAACTTCACAAATCGATACTGTATGTTTAGTATTACATGCTGTGCAGACAGTAACCATCATACATCAGCCAACCTTATTACACCAACGTAGAGTCTGGTGAATTCGATCTGCTTCTTTGTGCAAGCGATGCGAAATGTCCATGCACGACGCGTATGAAAACCTATTATAAGTTTAATGCAAAATATATGGCCAAATTACAAGTTGCAGTCCATCTTCATCAATACAGATCAGATCCTTTGAGACCACTACAACCAGCCCAGACATTGATTCTGTCTATTGTGGTGGACGTGACATCACTAAAGTTTACAAGCACACCACGAAAATGAAATCAATACTGTTTTGCTAAGTTTCTCACTGTTTTACACCTTTTGCCTATACTGTTTTTGGCTAAGTTATATATTGTTCAGTGTCTCATGTAGATAAATGCTCAATATGCTATGCATGCGAGGATATTCGATACCGTAACATATATACGAGTATAAACTGTGATGTGTGAAACCTGCTTCACCATGCTCGAGGCATTGTGACCTTCAATTGCTAGTGCTCTGACCAAAAGGAGATGATAACGTGTGTGTTAGCTTTGCATCACTCCTTTGTTTCACTGTCATCATTTATTATTATTATTATTATTATTTTGTTTCATTTAATAGATGATGCTTGCTACGTAATGCCGAACACTTGACACATGTAAGATTTGCGTCTGTTACACTGCTTAGCGACTTAAATGAACATGATATTAAATACTAGAATCATCAGTGTTATGTAATTTAATGCAATAGACACTACAAAAACCAACTGCTCATACGTTAACAATTTCTGATAAGATTATCGACGATCATGGTTTAAGTGGTGGTGATAGTGTGCTGAAGATACTGGGGAGGCCTGTGCATATATGTGTGTGTGTGTGTGTGCATGCACGCTTTATTTATTTTATACAATAATCATTATATTTTGCCTTTGCTGTCATTTGGCTGTATATTTTGCATTCAACTAACAGTCAGTTTTCATAAAATATGTGTGCCGTGCGTGACTTCACATTTAAAGATGAATCATGGACATTTTGCATCGCTTGCACAAAGAAGCAGATCGAATTCACCAGACTGTACATTGGTGTAATAAGGTTGGCTGATGTATGATGGTTACTGTCTGCACAGCATGTAGTACTAAACATACAGTATCGATTTGTGAAGTTATATTACTTTAACCCTTTTGTATTAGCATTCGCTTTACATAGGATTATTGTGTTTAACTCCATACTGCAAACCGACATCAACAATAGCAAAACTCAATCACCACTCCTGTCCCACTAACAGGACGAGGCCCATTCATTCATAGAAGCTTACACTACTACTGCCACATTTGGTCAGGGGGTAGGGTAGGGAAGTAGTAGAGGGGGTGTAGAAACTCCTTTCCACAACTGTACCTCCTAACAGTGAGGTGACAAAGTTTTATCAAAGAGTAGAAATAAGAGTCTGGGCAACACTAATCCCAACCAAAGCCCATCTCTTTTGCTGTGCCTGAAGAGAATTCAAGGTTATATGGTCAAATACAAAGTCATATGGTTACCACCCAGTGTAGAAAAAGATTTACCCACAGATAACATCACTTTAAACCTTTTGGGTCCAGGGATGTTCTTATCGTAATGTTCTTGTCCTTTTCTGATAATTTACTCAGCTTAGAACAGATTTTTCAAATTGGAGAGGTTAGATGTGGCACTGATAAACCCCTTCAGTACGAGAGGCCTT
The DNA here is from genome assembly GCA_018397915.1 of Birgus latro. Classification (NCBI taxonomy): domain Eukaryota; kingdom Metazoa; phylum Arthropoda; class Malacostraca; order Decapoda; family Coenobitidae; genus Birgus; species Birgus latro. The sequence goes on from JAGKTI010003746.1 coordinate 26,316, forward strand.
TCGGAAGCTGAGCAAAATCATCTGGTAACAGCAAAAAATATACTACCACAGATGTCACCCGGTTTCAAAGTGCTAAATGTGTGGATGCTGGATGCCCCCACCTCTCTGTTATCTTGTTTTTGTTTTTTCTTGGAGGGAACAGCCTTATTTTTCATGGAGGGAACAACCTTGAGGACTTCTGGTGTTTGGTTCCTTCTTCCTTGCATTAAAAAAAATAAAAAATAATAATCTATCTATCTATTAACAAATGCCTCCTCAATCCCGTAAGGGATGGCCACAAACAAATCGCCTCCATATCGCCCTGTTCAATACCACTTCACTGCTTTGCTCCCAGCTCACACACCCCTCTCTAATAATGATAAAAATAATAATAATAATAATACACCAGGAAAACATTTACTACGCTGGGTGGTAACCATATACTGTAACCAGATTTTGGCGCCAGGTGGTTTAATGGGTAATTACGGTGCTCCAATCGGATTGAGCAGGTGAAAGTTAGTATCCAAGGGGTGGTTGGGGTATACTGCTCATGTAATTCTACACAGGGATGAGTGAGGCTGGTCACTCTCATCTTAAATGTCAGGACCAACTTGCCTAGCCCCAGGCTCCTACGTTCCTCTGTGGGGCAACACAGGATTGGATAATGGATAGATGGATCAACAATAATAATAAAAATAAAAATAAAAGACATACATTACTGAATTTCATCAACCAAATTTACTGTCTTGCTCACCTCCGCCCCAGCCAAGGAGTCCACCAGGTCAATGTACGCCTTCTGAGCTTCTTCCTGTGACATGGAGCCCAGGGCATTCCACGCATCCCACTTGGCCCGACCCACAAAGTCAACCATGCTGGGACGCTTTGTGGTCACCTGGCCCTGTGTTGCCTGCTTGAAGAGGGCGTAGATCTTCAGTTTCACCTCATTGCCTGGGTGACAGAAGATGGTTGGTAGTGGTAGTAATAGTAGTAGGAGCAGTAGTAGTAGTAGTACAGTAGTAGTAGTAGTACAGAAGTAGTAGTAGTAGTAGTAGCAGTACACTAAGTTCACCTTAACTTGGCTCAGATTATTGTCCTTTTGTTGCTTATATCACACAGTTCAAGGGCAGAAAGAGACTAGTATACAGGTCAACACCATTTTCATACCACTTTTGTGAGTAGGTATTGTTGTAAAGCTTCCATCATGTGGCTCTAAGGTAAAAAATATTACTGTACTGTCCTACACCCTTTACATAGTGCTTTTTAGTGAGCAGCACCACATTCCAGTATTAATATACCATTACAACTCAGTAATCAAGATGATGAGATGGTAATTTTTGGCCAAGTCAGGGTAAAATGAGTATAGTTATTATACCTCAGGTTCATATAAAACATGAACCCAGTGGATAGCAGGCTGTTGCTGGCCTTCTCTAGCAGTCAACCATTTTATTATTTCTGTAAATGGCAGATAATAAGAGAGGATAATGTATCTCACTCTGCAAACTCTGTGAAAAAGATCTATTCTTTCTACTGAGATATTACGAGTATACTGTATATCGTACCAGTTTTTATATACATTCATTCAATATCATTTACAGTTCCTAACCTTTTTAAAAAATGATCTTGAGCTAAAAGGAGAGATTGTGAGTGAGGTGGAGGGTAAGGGGAGAGAGGGAGACCATAGATGAGATGGAGACGCACATGAGTGAGATGGGTGAGAGCTGGAGAGAGGGCAGGCAGATGGCAGGAGACAGGGTGACAAAAGCACTATATTCATGGCCACTCCTGACAGACTCAAGGTGTCAAGCAAAAGATACAGTAGATAGACAGACCAATCTCTCACCTGGGTCTTCCTTCAGGGAGTTGAGTCGTTCCTTTGCCTCTTCAAACTGCGGAGAGACACTCATGAAGCGGACACCAGCGGCCCTCCATCCTACCTGCCCCACCACACCGCCGACACCATACCTGACCACAGTCGAAAAACACATAATCCTCTCACTTTAACCTGGCTTAGATTTGTGTCCTTTGGCAGGCTTACATGAAATTATTTTTGGTAACATTACCCCACCATTAACCCACTGAGTACTGCGATGTTGTTTTCACATCATTCCTGCCGTCTCCTTTCTTTCACTCAGCCTTGGATAGACTTTTTGAAGCAAAGGGAGTTGGATGAAAGCCTACCTAAACTCCTTTCGTTTGAGGCCTCTCTCTTGAGGCTGAATAGAACCATCTGTGGCAGCAAGAATAAACTAAAAGACCACTATCCAGATTTAGGGCATTAAGGGAAGCAGCAGCAGCAGAAATAGTTGCAGCCCCATCTGAAATGTGAACCCAGCGGATTGCAGGCTGAAGCTGTCTGTGGCCACCCCTTACGGGATTAAGGCATCTGGCTATAGACAGATCAATAGATTTCTATAGATCACAAGCATCATATGATTAACACCACCAGTAGCAGGAGGTTGTCAAGTGATGGTAAATTTTAATTTTCGACGGTTGAGGTTATTCTGATAGCTATTTCAGTTCTATTATCATTTCAACCTCTACTGGAATTCATTATTTTTTTGTTCTCCAATTGAAAGTTCTCCCAGTGACAAGAATTTTGAGTACCAGTTACCTTAGTTAATACAAACAGCCTCATATAGGCTAAGTTGGATTGGTCTGGTTAGGGTAGGTTAAAAAAAAATAAACATAAATAAACTGAGGTTAGGGGCCTAAACAATAATTTTACCACTTTTTCTAACAAACCTAACTTAACTTACCAAAATTAACCTCACAAACCTAACTTAACTGTATGGTAGTGAGACCTGGGCAGTAAAGGAAGAGGATATTCGCAGGTTTAAACGTACAGAAATGACAATGATTAGGTGGATGTGCAGTGCGTCCCTGTGTGCAAGGCCTGGGGGGGCTGGGTTTACGATGGAAGAGTTGAGAGGTAGGATGGGACTGGAGTGTATTGGTGTTGTGATGAGGAGAGGTAGGCTGAGGTGGTTTGGACATGTGGGGAGGATGGGGGATGATAATTGAGTACAGAGGGTGAGAAGTGTTAATATTGAGGGAGGGGTTGGGAGGGGTAGAGTGAGAAAGACATGGGACGAGGTCATTAAGTGTGATTTAAGGGTTAAGGGACTGAACAGGGAGGCTATGAGGGATCGAGCAGCATGGAGGGCTGCCATTAGGTGACCACGGCCGTCGCATGTTGGAGCCTTCAAAAATGAAACGAACCAAAAGACATGACTGACCAAAATTACAAATACTCATATGGTGTCACAATAGTAAGAATAACAACAAAATAGGTGCTGTCAAGGAGCATCTTCATGTGGTGGCACTGACACAACCTTGTGACTTCAGTATGATTATACAGGCATCCCCTAAGTCTCTCCCAAAGGCTGGACGGTAGACTCTTGGAGAAACTAAGCTTCATCCACTGGACTCAAGTTTCGATGAGCCTGGGGTTGCTGCTGCTGACTATTATTACCACAAATCATCGTCTAGGCCTAACTTATGAGGGTAAAGTTTATCTAATACATCTGATAAGACCACGTAGGTATGATCATGCCAAAAATTATTTCTTAACACTATGCATTCAATACGGCTAGTTACAACACATCCAACTACGTTATCATTTAGACCAACTCTCGTCCTCACCTACAACCTGCCACAGTCCTTGCCAGGTATCTCACACCAGCCATTATAACCAGTCTTAATGTCACTTCCACCACAGCCTGGAGAGACAGAAGCCGGGGACAGACAGACGAGTTTCGCAGTTTCCCCTGACCCTGAATGCTCAGCAGATGCTAAACTTCTACAAATAGCGCTTCGCTATAACTAAATGCAAAAAACTCTTGCCAATCACTAGAAAATGCGCATAATTTCTGGTAAATTGCTAGGATTTTGTAGAACGAAAAGAAGTTCCATGGCTTACTGCTTAACATTAAAATTGATGCTAAGCGGAAGTAAATCTTATATGCGCTAGATTGGCAACACTATCCATTACGCCTCTAAATAAATATGATAATTTTTCTGCAGCGTGTTCAAAGTCCAACTCCTTGTCCTTTGATCGCCGAGCGGGGTCTAGTGCATACAACTAGAGGAACAGGGCATAAAAACTCGGCTCAACAACCTTACACGTATATTATCTTAAATTCACCAAATACCGAACAGAATTGTTTTAATTGGAGGAATTAGATATTGCCTCCACTGGCCATTCACTACTCAGTACTATCATAGTCATCTGGTGACAGTAATAATGTAATCTAATCTAGTAATAAATCATACAATGCTTCCACTTGAGTCCTAGTATTGGGGTCAGCCCTGACAGCTAATATTTTTATGGACATAATTAAACCAAGTGCCAAAACCAGCTAATTAATTCCCAACAGTTGCTGAAATACGTTGGGAAAAAAGAAATTTGAGCTGTCATAAAAATTTTTAACAATGTGAGTCTCAACATGGACTGCCTCTATGTCCACTCAGTCAAGGATCAGATTGACTACTTGTGGCTGTTTCCTGCCAGAGTGATGACTGAGTGACCAGCTACCAAGCTTGCACTTTTCACATCTCAAGAAACAATTCATAATGCTGGGTGGTAACCATATAGCCAAATACATGTAATGCAGTAATGGATGGCCTACTATGATGTCCCTGTTAACTGGTAGGAGACACAAATGCAGCATCCACCCAAGAACCAAACCTCCACACTAATCCCAGTGCCTCGCAACGGCACGGCACTGTCACCAGTATCGGAACATCAGTTAGTACACTGCATGCTCAATCTGACTGGGGTATCAAAATAACAACTTGTACAAAGTATTTTATTACACTGCAGAGTACAAAATACTGTATAAAATTTGAAAAAAATGTCTTTTTATAATGTTCATATATGTTTTCTGGTACAAAAATATAAATGAAATTACTTCATCAATAAGACTACAGTACTTCGACCTTCCTCACCTTAACACTATTTCAGAACAGTGGAGGATTAGTGCCCCTCCCTGTAAAATAAATAACTCAAAGTCAAATGGCCACCCCTTACGGGATTATGATGTCTGGCAATAGATAGACAGAATTCTTACATTCTTTTGGTATGATGGTATTAAGCATCTTCAGTCTTGCTACCTCTGACAATTTTATAGCTCAGGAGAGATCTCGTGTGTTGAAAGTTTGAAATATTTTGCATTAACTCCTTCACTACAAGCGATTCTTCAAAGCCTAAATAATATCATCAGGAGAGGCAAGAATAAAGCACAAACAGCATCATCACAGTACTGTAGGTTATAGTGACATGTGTATCTCTTAGGTGGTCATGAGTCATACTGATATGAAGGCTAGCTGTTTAGTACTGTATGCAAATAATACACACAGAGTTGAGTACACACATCAACACACTTTACGAATATGTGTGTAAGCTTTTGAGAATATTCAAATTCCATTCTCCTGGTAACCATTTCTTACTTATCACAGCACTGAATTATACAAAAGCTGGTTGTAAAGCTGAAAAGGTTTTGTAGAATGAATCTGTATATAATTGGCTCTAAATTTCATGCACCCTGTATTATTATTCTGAATACTGATGAGCTGGTTGTGAGCAATTCAATTTTTATCAAGTCGCATAGCATAAAAGGGTAACAAGTGGTTGCAGAGCTGTTATTTAGTTGGGTTATTACTGGGATGAAAGTGAAGACACATTTCTATTTCTACCTATAGCCAAATGCCTTAATCCCATACAAGGTGGCCACAAACAAACTGCCTCCATGTTGCCCTGTCCCCTGCCATTTCACTGCCCTCCCCCCAACTTACAGACCCCTCTCTCACATACCTCTCTACTCCAGTTCTCCATCTCATCCTCGGCCTCTATCATATTATATTCCCTTCACAACACAGCTCAATTACAGGACAGGTACAAATAGCCACTACCTTCTATGTCAGTGTGAAATCTGTGTTCACATTACCTAAATAACCTGTTGCTTGGTGCAACATATAGTTTAAGATAATAAAGGAATTTTACACATAACTTACAATAAGGCTGTCTGCAGGTCATATGCTTTAACTTTAAATTACAAAGTGGAGTGCAAAACCCTAATTTCTGACAGTCTTTTAAGGAATGCCTACAGTTATTACACAAGGTCAGCCTGCATCCCATACCACAGAATGCAGTCAGCAACTAAATGGGAAGACCAAACATGTCCCACCTTCGTCATGCACTTCAGAAAATATCATAAAAAACTGGGAGTGTGCATTCCACTCTGAGATATCAGGTCTAAACATACAAGGGACCAGTGTATTTCTTACAAACATATTATCGAAAGCTCTGTACTGTTATTCAGCTTATCTACATGGGAGAGGGGTAAGGGTGCATTAAACTCTTTAGGTGTTGGGCAAAAAAACAGTTTAGAACCCCTGCACTAAGGCATACATGTTCTCATCTGGCAAACATCCCTTACTACTTTTTCAGCTTAGTTGATGTCAGGTGCTGTCAGACTGAAGGGTGGAGGATGAAAGATGGCAGTTGGGTACAGAAAGTGGGAAGTGTGAATGTCTGGGGTAGGGCTGCAAGGGGCAGACTGAAAAAGACCTGGGACAAGGTCACACAGTGTGACCTCAGGAATAAGAGACTGAACAGGGAGGCGGCCAGAGATCAAGCAGTGGGAGAGCCGCCATCAGGTGACCAAGGCCAATGAATGCAAGCATGTTGGAGCCTTCATAAACGAAACGAAACGAACGAATGCAAACCAGAACTATTTTTTCCAGGGAACACAGTATATAAAAACACACATTAATACTATCTGTACTAATGGTATGGTACACAGTAATACTCCACACACTTCTGTACAATGTATCTTCTTGAAAGCAGCTCATGATGGACATTTCATTTAAACATTCTTTAGGTCTCAAACAATACAAAATGAACATGAAATATATTAACCCTGAAGTCCAACTCACAAATGATTTTATAGTCACACTAAATGGGTTCCCTAGAAGGCCACATCCTCTTACACCACACCACCAATGACTAAAATATGTGACAAATCAGGATGAAGTACTGCACACTACACAAATACCTTACACACTGTCAAAGCAAAATGCAGTCTACTTTGAATACTGAATTGTGACTTATCTATAATATGCTGACCAATATAAATTTTTTGCACTAATAAATGCATACTTAAAACTAAAATTGAGAAGAGGAATGCACGCTTCAAAATAATGATAAAAATTCCTGAAGAGCAAGACAAAGGTAGACTGCAGGAAGGTCTGTAAATAGCACTCGACGAAAACTGATCTGGTAGTACATAAGGGGAGGCGGTAGCTCGATCGGTAGAGAGTTGGCTTGCAGTCCCGAGGGACCCAGGTTCGAATCCTCGCTGGGGCAGGGAACAGTTTAAGGATTTGAATTTCATTAAATCAGGCTTTACTGATCTACCAGGAGACCCGCCGACATGTCGTAAAAATAACCCCGCTAATACCAATACATCAGTCCTGTATGAGACAGCCCTAGCATGTATTCAATATGGACGGTGGGTGTTAGTGCCGAAGTGGTGACATGTAGAGGTGTATGGTATGTAGGAGGACGGCTGGGCCTTGATAGCAGGCTGTAAAGCCTATGCCCAGAGTCGGACACATAAAAAAAAAGAAAAAAAGTATCATATGTGTTGCAAGGATGGATCAGTCTGCTGGTGTGAGTGTGGCCATAGCAGTGGAAGCAGGAAAAGAAACGGATGTAGGTTAGAGGGGGCAGACCAAGGAAGAGATGGAGGGATGGGGTAGAGAAGTATATGAGACAGGGAGAAGTGAGTTGGGAGGAGGGCAGTGAAATGGTAGGGGGACAGGACAACATGGAGGTGATTTGTTTGTGGCCACCCCTTATGGGATTGAGGCATCTGGGTAGATAGATAGATAGACAGATAGGTTAGATTTTAATAATGCTTAGTGAACCATCCTCACACACACAAATCAACTAGTGGAGTGCAAGCTAAGTGTTGCATATGAACCAACCCCTATGTCTCACCTCTCTGATGACACTGATTGCACTTTTGAATACAGAATAGAGGCTAATCACACCTAAACATATGCATTCCACAACTGTCCATAAAATTACAAAATTCTCTTCAGTATTACATGGTCTTGAGTCTGTCTAAAATATGGTCAGTCTCTGTGATATGTCAAGCATGTGTTCCAAAGCATTACAATTTTTTCTAAATAAAACAGGGATTGTATATGAGGAAAAACTGGGAAATACACTTAGAAGAAACAGTCATAACCAGATCCAACCAGAAGCATGTCTAAAAAGAAAATACTCACTCGATAGTATAAAAAAGAACAGAAGCTTAATATCTTGGTGGACCAAAACGCACATTGTTCAGAGAGTTGGGAAATAACTTTATACTGATGAACACAATGCCTATGTACATTATCGTAAAAACTGAGTCGCTGGCAGATCAATTTGCTTTGAGTTCTTAGTGTGCATTTTAGTCTCCCAATCCTGCTTTGACCAACCATATTCAAAGCAGCTTATTGCAAAAAGTGAATCGCCGGCAGATCAATTTTTCTTCAAGTTCTTTGCATGCATTCTTGTCTCCAAACCCTGCTTTGGTCAACCACATTCAAAGCAGATTATTGCAAAAAGTGAATTGCTGGTAGATCAATTTTTCTTTAAGTTCTTTGCATGCATTCTTGCCTCCCAACCCTGCTTTGATCAACCACATTCAAAGCAGATTATTGCAAAAAGTGAATCGCTGTAAGATCAATTTGCTTTAAGTTCTTAGCAGGCATTTTAGTCTCCCAACCTTGCTTTGACAACCACATTCAAAGCAGTGACTACCAAGCACTTAGGAATATTGGGAGTTCCTTATGTCAGGTGTCCAGCAAGGTGTTAAGATCTATAGTAGGCTAATTCTTGATGCTCCTACACCACCTCACACCACACTTTACTGGACACAATGCCATACAATACCAGGATATAAAAAGCTCTATCAGGAATGTGGTACTGAACCATTATGCTCTTCAGTACAACGATGACAGTATAAAAAGATATATGGTAAGGAGTTTAAGACCTAATGAACTCTTCAAGGTCATATTTCACCTCCCACCGCAGTTCCAAGGACGCGGTACCCCACAATATTAAGTTATAAAAGACCCTATCAGGAATGTGGAACTGAAATGCTAACCCTTTCAGTAGAGTGATACTTGTGCTATAAACTACATGCTACCTCCAGAATGTACTAAACTTAGAGGAGGGGTATTGAAGTTTGAGGATGGGTACTGAAACTGGAGGAGGGGGTATTGAGCTTAGAGGAGGAGTATTTTTTCTTTCTTTTTCTTTTCTATTTTTTTTTTTAATGGGAAATGCAGAGAAGCATTCACCACATCCCTAAAAACTGGGACCACATTGGAGCCCAACTGATATGATGAAACACAACAAAAAGAGAACTATGGTATCTTGGAATGGAATACATCTTGTAAATAACTCAGTCTGATGCCTTATATTTTTATCAAGCCACCAGCAGATGAGTTTGTTCAGTGCGAAGGGAAATTTCTCGCTGTGAAGGGGGTAACATAGGCAAAAATTATCTCATTTAAAATTCCCTCCAAAGCTGCAATAAAGCCTGAAAATTCAGCTTAACTCCTATCTGATGAAGTATTTTAAAATTTCATTCTCATTGCCTGAAGGGAGTCAGATTTAACTTAGGAGGGATCTGCCATTGTGAAGTTTATTAAGAATGTATTTATGGTACCTCCCTGTTTGAAAATTCTACCTTAAGCAGAATAAAGTCAACAGAAAATGGCAGACAAAATGGAGAGGGCATTTTAGAGAGGGCATGAAGGGACATATTTGAAAGTGAAGGGGCTAAAGTAGCATATGACTAACTTATCTCACTTAAGTCTCTCCTAAATTGTATGTAAGTCTCTGGAAGTAGCAAAAAGTAAAAGCAGATAAAGTACACTGTGGCGGTGAAGGGATCCCTAGAACGTGGGGAGGTGCAGTGCAGCATCTTCGGACTTAAGTCACCCGGTCTGTATCTTGGCTCTTGGTGCGGCGGAAAAGCAGGATGTGGGGCTCTGACCAGGGAAGAAAATGAAGGTTACGATTATAGTCTCAACAAACATTTACACAGTTACAGTCTCTACAAACATTCACACAATTATAGTCACAACAAACATTCACACAATTACAGACTCAACAAACATTCACACACTTATAGTCTCAACAAACATTCAAGTTACAACACCCCTCACTCTCAGTACATGTCATTTGTATTATATTTCTAGTGTAACCCATACCTGATGAGTCTATTCAGCCTAGGAGAGCATGTGCTAGTGATCTACCTAACTACTGCTACATGCTTAATCTTGTAAGGGGTGGCCACAAACAGATCGCCTCCATGAAGACAGAAACCTGTACTTCACGCAGGAAAAATCATCCAATATATTAACAGTTATGCAGGGAATCGAACCCAGGACCCTCAAACGTATATTATCAGGCTAAAGTGGCTGAGGTACTTTCCTGAAATATAGAGGGCACCATCACACACCCATGTAGTCCTTTTTATGCCTCAGTATTCAATTTCCTATTCTGTATAAGGCCCTTCATGGAACCACAATGCCCTTTCTTCTCCCATTCCTTGGTAGAGATAATCTTGAAACGAGAGGCACACAATTCTATACAGCAGCCTTTCCTAAGATGCAACACTCCTGCCATTACACAATAGAGCCACACAACACAGCCAAGCACAGTAAAACAATCACCACACAAAAATTGCTCAGCCCTCTTAAGCAACATGCCACATCCAGATATTTCAACACTAGCAATGTAGACATACAGTGCACCCCCACACAGCGCGAATCACCAACAATGCAAGGTCAACCCAGAAAATGCTTATCTTTATCGAATGCGAAATCTGCGAATCGAACTTCCCAACATGCGAATCGGCTGTATGATTCCAAGGCAAAAATGGACTTCCTGTCATTACTACAAGTGTTGGGCTGTATTATGCGAGTCATCACATGAAGGCAGGTGGCTGGCAATGAGCCAGGTTCAAAATGGTGGGCAGCCGGTCAGCTGTTCCTGGGTAAACAAACACGTCTCCTCCATACTGCCACGAGAACGAATGTTGTACCTCGCATCTTGTGGTCCGTTTTAGCATCCAAGCGGTACTTACCTGTTCATCTTGGTCTCAGCTGTCAACTTTGAAGGCTTTATGGCACCTCCATGAGACCTCAGCTGTGGCAGTGAGAGTAACAATGGGAAGCTCTGCCCCGCGGGTCAAGAGTAAACACCCCGAGCCTTGAATACCCACCCACCCCCTCCCTACTTAACAAGCCCAGAAGTCACTTAAATAAAGGTACATGGTGTTGTAGTTGTTGTTTTATTTGTTGGTCCAGCTTAAAGTACTGTTAGACAAAGTATTAGCAGGGTAGAGTAAGCTGGAAGGGGACCCGAAGACCAAGCCCTGGGTAGGCTGACCACCATATACCAGTTTTACCATAAGTTCTTTGGTCCACACAATGCGAAATCGTACAATGCGAGGGTTTCTGCCGTCCATAAACTCGCATTGTGTGAGGGTGCACTGTACCTCCATGCTATTTCATGCACAGGGCAATACAACACCTTAATTGGACCACTATACTACAGTCTCCCTTCCCAACATTCACACATCAGAGGTACCACAGGCTATCCTTACTTAGAGACGATTGAGTACAATTATGTTTGGCTTAGATCAGTTAGCTCCTCAGTTACTGTACGAGCTTAGATTTGAGTTGGGTGCTGTCACAAAAGACTATACATATGCACCGCTGGCAGAATAGGCCCTCACAAAACAAAGCACACTGAAGCACTACACAGCACATACCACAATGAGATGCTCAAAACAGGCAGTTGCTTATTTGTGCTTGACAGGTCTGCTTGGCCAGGCAGACCAGGGTTAAATAACAAAAACAACAATGAGTGTGCACCGAGACTAACAGCAACAACAACGAGTGTGTGCATTGCGACTCACCTGGACTGTGCACCAAGTAGTGTACCCATCCTGGTGACATCTGGACTCCCAGGTTGCGCCACTCCGTCTCTGACATGAGGTGTGTCTTTGGCACCAGTTTGGCCACATCGTTAGGCAGGATCACATGTCTGGTGAATTAACGAGTAAATAAGAGAGGGAGCATTGTGGTGTGGGTGTGGATGATGGATTAAAGAGNGATGTGGATGGTGAATTAAAGAGTAAGTAAGAGAAGGAGTGTTGTGGTGTCGATGTGGATGGTGAATTAACGAGTAAGTATGAGAAGGAGCGTTGTGATGTGGATGTGATAAAAAGTGTTGAAACACTGAGGTGATCTGGCTATATGGAGGGGATGGTGAGTAAGAAACTAACTAGGAGAGTGTATGTGAGTCAGGTAGAGGGGGGAGAGGGAGGGGGAGATGAGGATGAGATGGAGGGATGAAGCAGGGAGGTATATGAGAGAGTGGGGTGTAAGTTGGGGGGAGGGCAGTGAAATGCCAGGGGACAGGGCGACATGGAGGCAATTTTGTTTGTGGCCACACCTTACGGGATTCAGACGTATGGCTATAGATAAATAAATAGATAGACGAGAAGCAGCCATTCCTGTGTTATCCTTCGTGGTGTTGGGGTACAAGGCAAAGTTACCATATTCTATTAGGTACATCAGGGTCTGCTTCAATACCTTAAAGCAATGTCTCCCTGGCTTGTATTCTTGGTAGTTAAGGCGACTCCCTAAAACCTCTTCTTTATGGATTTATTTTTGGATATGGGTGGTTCATATCCTTTTGTATGTTACGTATGTAGAGTTACGTGATAGTACAATAATTTGAGGAACACAGATGTGGACTGCAAGGTGTAAATAGCAAAATAAATCACTTAGGAAGAGGTATTAAGGAGCATCCTTCATTGACAAGAATATGGGCCCTTGTCACCCTCAATTTATTTATTTATTTTTTTGTTCAACATCAGCAAGGACAGGGATGCTGTTCAACTCACTTCAGACCCAGAACAAATGAAAAGCCTATATTTATTGTGACTGGCTTTTTGTTTTGCAGGATGAATGTATACCATATGTTTGTTGTGACTGGCCTTCTGTTTTGCAGGATGAATGTATACCATAATACTTTGTATACATTATCTACTTTTTACACTCTAGTTCCAATCAAATAATAATGCTGTAGCTACTTCTTTCATTAAACCATACAGGCTACTGTATTGTGCATTGGTCAAGCCTACACTTTTTTTTTCCCCGTTTTAAAACCCTTTCCCCCAGTTAGTCTGCCTTAGAAAGGTGGGTAATCTTCAAGGAGACATGGGATCACCTCTTAAATATTAGCAAAAATGTTTATCTACCTCTAAATTAAATCAGAGACTATGTAAGTAAACAGAAGTGCACTTTTGAGAATGAAAAGGATCCATCAATAAACAAAGAAAATAGGATTATATAAGAGACAGGTTAGGTTAGGTTAGCATAAGTCTGACGTAACAAAATAGGTTAGGTCAGGTTAGGTTATGATAAATTAGGTTTAGTAACAAAAATTTGGGTCAGGTTTGGATAAATCAGCACTTATAAGGGTAATTTTGTGCCTAAAAATGGCATTTGAAGATGGCATCCATCTGTCATCAGCACACCACAAAATATTTGCCTGTCTTCAGTGCCATTGGAGATTATAAACAAAGGTACGGTACTGCAGCTTTTTAAATGCTCTTCACCACTTTCAGAAGAAATTTAAAAATATTTAAACCTGAAAATGCAATCCAAAAATACTCAAAGAATCCCATGAAGGGCTTTGGAAGAGAAAAGGCTGAAGAATACAAAATAAAATGGTTCCATGTCTCCCCGAGGATCACCACGAGGTTTTACTAACTATATGGGGCAAATAATTTTCACACTTGCGAGACACTATGAAAAAATATTGTGAATCTTAACATCTCCAAAATTAACAATACTTTTTAAATTTCTTTGATGCACCTTGCTGATAAGACTGACATATTGCAACAAGTCCCCAAAACTTCTCTATATCTATTATCTCCACAATAGGTAACACAAATTAAACACTAAATATACACTATCATAAAAGGCCATGAATGTTGAATTATATGAAGGCCTAAGTTACCATGAGTGTGCCTATACTCAGTTCAGCATGTGTTTGGCATTTCTCCATACTGAATGCCAGGATGTAACGAGATTATATATATGTATGGTGCTAATCACGAAGAGGTGCTGTGGTAAGAATGTAGAGCCGTATTGTCATGGAAGCAGAGAAATATGCTGCAAAATCATGAAAATCTGGGTCAAATTAAGGCAATGGGGTCACGGTCATGAATAAATGCCGTGTAGAGGAGGTAATGCCGTAGTATTATCACAAAATGTCACTGTGGCTACGAGAAACAGGCAGCAAAAGGATCAAAGCCTCCGCCATGTTAAGATTGAAGGTCTATAGCTTACCTGTACTCATATTCATCATCGCTGTACTTCTCCGAGTATTGGATCTGGTCTGCCTTCATAATGCCGGCCTCAATTGGAAGTTCCTTCGTCCAGAAAAGAAAATATTCCTCTCGTTCAACAAACACGACCCCTGGAGTTCAAATAACAAATGGCGTTTCTGACAGGTCAACAAATCCGGATTCAAAAAGTCATTTACCAAAGACTAAATTTACCTCTGTCCAAATCGGCATTAAGCAAAAACCAAAAAACAAAAATTATTAAGAACTGCACTAGCTAAAACTGTGGCTTTTTATGTAATAGTTCAATGCTAAGCGCCCATGCCACCTAGTCAGTCCTTTAGTTAATGGTAACCCACCAATGAAGAGTGTTAAAGGCATTGTATGGTACACAGTTATATAATTCGACTATTAGTTCCCTCAGGTTAAATAGTAATGAAGGAGAGAAGTGATATAACCTAATTTCATTACCAAATTAATAGCATATAACATCTTATAAGCAAGGTCATCATTGTTTATACAGAAGCATCTTCGAGTTTAGTAAAGAATTTTGAGCAAGACTGAAAGATGAGCATAAAGGGGCCTGGGGAGCTTGGAAAAAATAAATAAAACTTGCAGCCAATATAAACCACAAAAATTACATATCCCAGAGACCCAGATCAAACCCAATAAATAAGGAGAAGATTCCCACTCCTGCTTCGGTTGGTGACCTTTCTTTATAGCGTTATATTGGCCAATTCCACTACTGAATTGTTCTTTTCTTTCCTTTTTACTTTTATGGTGGCGCATAAACGAGGCGTCTAGTTCACTTTGGAAAAGGTTAGACAAGTGTCATTGTGTATTATAAGTAAAACTTGATAAAGTATGAAAAACTGACTGCTCGGAAAATATACTGGCAAGTGCAAATTTCTATCCTGTTTTGACATACAGTGATTAATTCGTCATTCACCTCCTTTTTTCTCCATTAGGAACGTAAGGGCCCTGGGCAAGGCTGCACAATCATGACCTTTAAGGCGAGGGTGACCAGTCTCACTCATCCCTGAACTGTATAACATGAACAATAAACCTTAACCATACCTTAGATGTTTCAGATGCAGTTTCATGTTTAAAGGAAGAATTTAAGTGTCCGGCAGTACCTTGAAGTCCAGAAGCTTTTTTTCAGTAATTTCTTGGTATCTGAGATCCATATTATGTCTGCTATTATGAAGCCAATCCAGTTAAATATAAACAGAGGAATGACTGTTTGAAACGAGAGCCATGCTGTAAAGAGTAAACTGGGAGGGGAGAGTGGGCAACTTTTTTTTTTTTTTTTTATACAGCATACAGGGGAAAAACAAATGAAATATATATTTTTTTTCCCAGGGAGTGTGTGTGGTGCGATGGTGTTCTTTCTGGTGGGGTTGGGGCTGGGGGAGGTGGAGGACGTAACAGTGAGGGGGCGGGACATCGTCAAGGGATGCCAGCGGGTCTACCTGGAGGCTTACACTTCCATACTCGCAGGGGGAAAGGATGCCCTGGTGAGTAGCAACAGAATTCTTGGATACATTTAGTTTCAGAGTTAATTGTAAAAGTTGTCATCCTCTTGCGTTTATTATAGTTTATCACCATGTTTCAGTGTATTGTTAATTATGGCTACTTTACATTATATGGCACTCAGTTTATGTATCTGTCTGTCTAAAAGCAGATGTCATAATTCCATAAGGAGTGGCCATTTGTCTTTGAGTTAGCTACTTGTTTTGTGGGGAGGGGCACTAACTCTCTGCCATGCCATTTGCAGACAAATAGGGAACACGTACGTTTTGGTTATATGGTTACCACCCAGCGTTGTAAATGGTTTCCTGGCTTATGGGAAAAGTTGTGTAAAAACAGCATAATAACACTTCCAGGAGGCGTACTACGGCCGTGAGATCTTGTTAGCGGACCGTGAGCAGGTGGAGCAGGGGTCAGACTCACTGCTGGAGGGGGCGGGGACGTGTGATGTGGCCTTACTGGTTGTTGGAGACCCCCTGGCCGCCACCACACACACCGACCTGTACCTCAGAGCCCACCAGCTGGCCATCCCCGTGCAGGTATCGTTTATTTATATCATTTGTATCGTCTATAGCCACTAACGTGCTTCCATGCATCGGCCTTTCAACCCTTATAGCGGCTTTCCATGCTGCTTGATCTCTGGCAGCCTCCCTATTTAGTCTCATCAGATCATACTATGACCACATCCCCTCTCCATGCTGCTTGATCTCTGGCAGCCTTCCTATTCAGTCTCATCAGATCACACTATGACCACATCCCCTTTCCATGCTGCTTGATCTCTGGCAGCCTCCCTATTCAGTCTCATCACACTATGACCTCATCCCCAGTCTTTTTCAGTCTGCCTCTCGCAACTCTACCCCCAGTGTTCACACCTCTCACTTTTTTAATCTTCTCAGTTTCTGCCGATTTTATTGAGTTGTCTTTTATGTTGAGGGAATATAAGTGTTCTGATATTTCTTGTAATGGCCCTGGATAAATTTTTTGATAAGGCTTTTTGCTACAGAGAGAGAGAGAGAGAGAGAGAGAGAGAGAGAGAGAGAGAGAGAGAGTAAGACTGTGAAGATGAGAATACAAGGAGAGAAGATAGTGAAGATGATGATAACAGAGAGAGAGAGAATAAGACTGTGAAGATGAGAACACAAGGAGAGAAGATAGTGAAGATGATGATGGCAGAGAGAGAGAGAGAGAATAAGACTGTGAAGATGAGAATACAAGGAGAGAAGATAGTGAAGATGATAACAGAGAAAGAGAGAAAGAGAATGACTGCCAAGATGAGAATACAAGAAGATAAGGTAGTGAAGATGATGATGACAGAGAGAGAGAGAGAATAAGACTGTGAAGATGAGAATACAAGGAGAGAAGATAGTGAAGATGATGATAACAGAGAGAGAGAATAAGACTGTGAAGATGAGAACACAAGAAGAGAAGATAGTGAAGATGATGATGACAGAGAGAGAGAGAGAGAATAAGACTGTGAAGATGAGAATACAAGGAGAGAAGATAGTGAAGATGATGGTGACAGAGAGAGAGAGAAAATAAGACTGTGAAGATGAGAATACAAGGAGAGAAGATAGTGAAGATGATGATGACAGAGAGAGAGAGAGAGAATAAGACTGTGAAGATGAGAACACAAGGAGAGAAGATAGTGAAGATGATGATGACAGAGAGAGAGAGAGAATAAGACTGTGAAGATGAGAATACAAGGAGAGAAGATAGTGAAGATGATGATAATATGATTTTCAGAACACAGTGAGACAAAGACAGTGAAGGTGATGATGGTGATACAATTTCTAGAATACAAAGAATCACTCACTTCTTTTAAATGCTGTAGCTACTGATGGATTCTAAGGCTGAGGTAGGGTAAAAGGTTGAGCTGTTCTCCCAGAAATCACTATCTATCTATCTATTGCCAGACACCATAATCCCGTAAGGGGTGGCCATTTTACTTTGAGTTATTTGTTTTACGGGGAGGGACACTAACCCTCCACCAACCCGCTTGTTGACACGTAGGGAGCACGTATGGTCTGGTTATATGGTTACCACCCAGAGTTGTAAATGGTTTCTTGGCTTACTGGAAACCATTTGGCTTGTCACTCAATGTAAAGCCACCTGTAAAGGAAAGAAAAGCAATAAGAAGTGACAGGAAAGATTGGAGAAACAGGAAGAGAGGAGGGCAGGCACAGAAAAAGAATGATAAGGGCTAAGGAAGAAGTAGGCAGCACTACATCAAGTGAATGGATGATGGTCACCACCATCTAATGAGCATATTTTACATTTGAAAGCTTCCTGTCAAACACTTGTGAGGTTAGGACTGGTAAAATCATTAAGTTTCCCACTGTTTTGACACGAGATACACTGATCCCTCCAGTTGGAGCAGTGGCTGGTAAACAACGTGGCCTGTCAGTGATATCATCAGTAAACTTTGCCGCAGGTGACCTGACCACTTCCTTAACTACCCCCAAATAGGTATATTTTGCCTTGGGTAGATTTAATCTCCAAAATGAGAAACCACACATCATTTACTAATCCATTCCAGCAACTAGACTCTTTTTTTGCTTGACTGGTGTGGAAAATGTGAACATACAAACACTTACCAGTGCTGTATTGCTGAAGCGTTGTACAAATTATTACTACTACATCATCAAGTGTTGCAGCGCTTACATCTTATTTTATGGAGGGGTGCTGTGAACTGCACCAAAGAATTTTAGCTTCACTCTGTCATGAGGTGCTAAATAATGCTGCCATCATCAGTGCTGTGGGGTGCTGTGGACTGTATGGGATTACCACTGAATCATTGTAACAGTATTGTTATATTTTTCAGGTGTTAAACAATGCTTCCATCATGAACGCTGTGGGGTGCTGTGAACTGTATACCACTGTACCAGTATTGTTATATTTTTCAGGTGTTAAACAATGCTTCCATCATGAACGCTGTGGGGTGCTGTGGGCTGCAGTTGTACCGCTATGGGGAGACAGTCAGCGTTCCCTTTTGGCAGGATGGCTGGGAACCAACCAGCTTCTGTAACAAGATCAACAAGAACCTTGCCAAGAATCTGCACACACTCTGTCTTCTAGGTAAGCAATTGTAATGCTTGTCTCCATGTCAGCAAGAACCTCACCAAGATTCTACAGAGAGAGAGAGAGAGAGAGAGAGAGAGAGAGTATTGGTGCTCTGTGGGGCCGATGACATCTGGAATGATTCGACCATGTGGCAGTGGCAGCCCGTTAAAACCTGTATATATTAGAATATTTACGGCCATTCCCTACTTGTTATGAAGGACACACGAGGTATCTGATATAGCAGTCATTTATCGTCTGGGATGCCTGCGTGTGGGAAGACAGAACTGCAATTTCCAGTTTCCTTTGTTCCAGGTGTCATAATATTTAACACACATTCTGCATCAATACTTTCTGGAGCGAGTGTACAGGTGTTGTCCTTATATCAACAAGAACCTCACCAAGAAACTACATAAGTGATTTGCAAGCATCATAAGTTAGGCTGCCAAGGTGGATATTTATACTGTAATTAAAATCAAACACTTTATCGTTGCTACAGTGTGGTACCTTTTCATGGAAGGCTACCATGATGATTATCCCTTTTATTTATCATGAAAAATTGATGAGTGAATAGATGTTTGGTCCGTTACTAGTCGTTGTGTTGACAGTCTGCTCTCGGCTTTCTTTTTCCTGGATCCAACCAACTCATTTTTTTTTTTTAATGGTTATGACAGATGTGGATGTGATAGGAAGCATTAGGAGAAACATATTGAGGTGGTTTGGCCATGTGGAGAGGATGGAAAGTGAGAGACTGACAAGGAGAGTGTATGTGAGTGAGGTGGAGGGGGGGAGAGGGAGGGGAGGCTGAGGATGAGGTGGAGGGATGGAGTGGAGAGGTATATGAGAGAGGGTGGTGTGAGCTGGGAGCATGGCAGTGAAATGGCAGGGGACGGAGTGACATGGAGGCGATTTGTTTGTGGCCACCCCTTACGGGACTGAGGCATCTGGCAATAGATAGATAGATAGACAGTTATATTGATGAAGAATGAAGATCAAACACTTCATATTACCTACTGTGTTCTTCATATTTTTGCATCAAAGGGTGGCTACCATGATCACAGTTATTTATTTATACATTTCAGACATCAAAGTGAAAGAGCAAAGTTTAGAGAACCTGCTACGTGGGCGCAAGATCTTTGAGCCGCCACGATACATGAGTGTTCGTCAGGCTGCCCAGCAGATTCTAGAGGTGGTGCGGCGGCAGCAGGGGGCCAGGGCGGGGGTGGAGGGAGCAGTGCAGGGACAAGGGAAGTGGCTGCTGACAGAGGAGACTAAGTGTGTTGGTCTGGCCAGAGTGGGAACACCTTCACAGCACATCATGACTGGCACACTTCAAGGTAAGCATGTGGCTGTGTGTACTTCTTACAGGTTTACAGGCTGTCTCTGTTAAAACACCATTACTGGCACACTTGAGGGTGAGCATGTGGCTGCTTTTGTGCTTCATACACAGACGCAGGACACTCAGTCTTTTGGTGTTGCCAGGGCAGGACAACCGCTCAGGACAATGGAATCCTGACTCCACTTGATAGATACAACTTATTCCATATGTAGCTTTACATCCACCTATTCAACAGAGTGAGCAAATGTAAAGCTAAAATTGGGTGCCAAGTTCTGGTCATACATTGCACAAAATTCACTGAGCCAGCTCAATCCTTTGTTAGTTCCTTTGCCTCATCAGCTACCATACCTCTCTCTTTCTCACACACTTATTATCCACAGCTTACCACCTTTTTGGTCTCCCATGCCTCCTCCCACCCTCACTATCCCTCACATATACCCATCTCACCACTCTGTTCTCACCCATTCTCTCCACATGCCCATACTATTTAAGCACATTCTCTTTGACACTGGTGTTCACAGACTTCATTATGTGGCTTCAGTCTTCTCTTAACCTGAATGCATCTCTGATTCGTCAGAGCTGGCCGAGTGTGAGTTAGGGGAACCACTACACTCCCTGGTGATATGTGCTGAGTGTCACCCTGTGGAGGAAGAGGCCGTCACCAAGCTGGCCACACACTTCAATGGTCAACAGAGACAGAAAGCAAGCGGTACATCTGAGAGGGGCGTCTTCCATATTATTGGCCTGGGACTTGGACAGCCAGGTTAGTTACTCTCAGCAGTATTAATAGTTTGACAAGCCAGGTAGTGTCCTGTAAACCATCTACTACATTGGGTGGTAGCCATATAATCATTTTCTTTTTTTTCCTGTAAAGATGATGGAACCAAAAGCTGCAGCCCACAAGATTGTTCCCTCTGAGAAACAATAAAAAGATAACAGAGAGCCAAATTCAAGATCCTTTCATTTCAAGATGCCTGGACTGGATGATGCCTGGTGGTTCAGTGAGATTAGGTACCACTGAGCCTGTTAGGGTTCATTTAATGGGGGGGTGGAGTGTATCGCTCACGTAATGCCAGTCAGGCAAGTGGCTTTAAATGTCAGGACTGATTAGCCTAGCCCTGGGCCCCTATGCTCCTGATGGGCTGGGAGGAAAGAGAGAGAGATGATGGATGGCTAAGCACACTAAATCCTCATTATAAATCAGGGTCATGTTAAAAAATATCACAGTTTCTTTTATCCCTACTCTAACCATGGGAACTGGTAATCAGCTGTATACAATAAGTGGCACTGAAGCTTTAACAGGCAGTTGTTTTGTCACTTACAGTGGCCTTAGTACCAAACCTGAATATAAAACTAGAGGCTTATAAGTAGGTTTTCATTATAAAAGGTGCTGGAAAGAGATGCCTTCCTGTAGAAACACTGACATGACCAGGCAACCTCCGTATCCGGTTATACAAATGTCCCTCACCTCCTTTTCTATCCCTTGAAAGGAGGATGGTGGACTACAGAAGAGCACCTTCAGCATGCAGTCCAATGAGTTCATTTCCTGATGAGCCTGGGGCAATGACAACACACTCTGCAGTAGAATAAGACTTTCTTTTATTTTATCTCAAATTGAAGAGATAATTCACTCTCATCTTAAATGTCAGGACCAACTTGCCTAACCCCGATCTCTACGCTCCTTATGGGGCAACGTAGGATTGGATGATGGATGGATGGAAAAGGTAATTGACATTGTAATTTATTCTGCAAAGAAGAAAGAACCAATGGCTAGAACTCTGCAAAAAAGAGCCCATATGCAGAATCCATTAATTTCAAGATGCCTGGACACATAGGCATCTCTGAGACTGGAGGTCATAGGCAGAGGAAAGTAAAAACAGGAAGATAATATAGGCATTGACCTGCTACATGAAGAACAGATTGTATCAATTAACTCCTTCATTAGAGATTTGGGCAAAAAAAGGATGATGTGTTGGTAAATACTTGAGTTAATGGAAGACTTTAAGGGCCAAAGTCTCATCTGTTTAGGCAGTTTCCCAGTATTTATCCAGTACTTCATCCTTAAAAATATACTTTGCACCTTTTTATTTTTTGGGGGGGGGTAGATGTGACCATAAAGGATTTGGAGATCTTAATATAAATCACCTTTTTTTCTTTCGCAGGTGATGTGACAGTAAAAGGTCTGGAGATAATCAAGAAATGTTCACAAGTGTTCCTGGAGGGGTACACGTCCATAATGGAGGGTGGGGTAGAGGCCTTGGAGGAGATGTTTGGCAAGAAGGTCACCATGGCGGACAGGGAGATGGTGGAGCAGAGGTCGGAGGAAATTCTGGAGGCCACGGAGGGAGGAGACGTTGCATTTCTAGTTGTGGGTGATCCCCTTGGTGCCACGACACACACCGATCTTGTCATCCGTGCCCTTGATGAGAAGATACCAGTTAATATAGTCCACAATGCGTCTATCCTTAATGCAGTCGGGTGCTGCGGCCTACAGCTATATTCATTTGGGGAAACAGTGTCCATCCCTTTCTGGCAGAATGGATGGCAGCCAGATAGCTATTATGATAAAATATGCTGCAACCTGGCAGAGGGCTGGCACACACTCTGTCTACTGGATATCAAGGTAAAGGAGCAGAGCGTTGAGGACCTGATGAAGGGTCGGAAAGTGTACGAGCCACCGAGATACATGTCCGCTTCTCAGGGTGCCGCTCAGTTGTTGGAAATAATTGAAGAGCAAGGATCACAGGGTAAAGAGACCCCACTGACCGCCGACAGCCTGGTGATTGGCGTAGCCCGGGTTGGATCAGCTTCACAGTGCCTAAGGACATGTACACTGAGGGAGATGGCACAGGAGGACCTTGGGGCACCGCTACACTCGCTGGTGGTGGTTGGCGAGACTCACCCCATGGAGGACGAATTTATTGACATGTTCAGATTAGCCACATAATAAATACCGATGGATTTGTAACCGCTTTCGTATACCTACAGTGGATACCCGAGTTTAGCATTTATTCTGATCACACCTCACTGAACACGTATTGTCATTTCATATCACTTATAAAGGCTTCAGTCTGCTTGTATGCATCAGCCTTGGTCACTTAATGGTGGCTGTTCATGCTGCTCGATCTCTGGTAGCCTCCCTATTCTGTCCCTTATCCCTGAGGTCACACTCAATGACCTCATCCTAGGCCTTTTTCAGTCTGCCTCTCAAAACCCTACCCTCAGCATTCTCACCTTCCACACCCAAATGTCATCTTCCATTCTCTCAACATGCCCAAACCATCTCATCCTACCTCCTCTTCACAACATCAATACATTCCCTCAACTGAATATATACCCTCCCTAAACTCAGTCATCACAAAACCTGCGATGTATCTTCATATGTAGTTGGTCTTGTTCCTTCTGACACAAGTGCCAGTATTGGTTCTGGTACACCAATTTTACAACATGATGGCATAGGATCATGAAAAAGTAGCCTGTAACTTTAACTTGCCCTTCAACTGCTCTCTCTCCTTGCATATTGAGTTCTAGCAATAAATTAACACTAAAATATGGTGCTAGTCATGCAAAACTGGTATAGGAAAGATGTACAACAGTGTAACTCTCTTTGTCTGCCACTGAGTTACATGAAATGAGCTGCAAAAGGATGAAAATCTGGGCCAAGTTACAGTGAAAGAATTAATGTATGTCTGCAATACAGGCTGGTCCATTTAGTACATCCCAGTGAGAAGGTACTAACAAAAGTAAGTGTGGCTTATGTACTGGTATCCAAACACTGCTACGCTTAGGCAGGGAACATTCAGCTAAGTAAACAGAGACAAATTCCAAGCTGCGACAGTGTTACAAATCCTGTTACACATCTATTTCTCTCTTTCCATACACAGCATTGCAAATCTCCTAACACATATATTTCTCTATTCCCAGTAGTTTCCATCAACTTTTAGCGAGTAACTAGCTGGTTCCAGCACTTGGTTTAGCTTCTGGTCCATAGAAATCATCAACCCTGCTACAGCCGACCTCAATATAGATATCTCTTAAGGGGAACCATGGCAATATTTTACCAACTGATTAACCACAGCAGGGCCCCATACCTCAAAGGCAGCTATTTATTTTTATTTATTTTTTGTACTGTTACTTTGTGGCACTGTAAAAAATAATTGGGTCTTGATATTACATTTTAGTAACTGTGGCGTAGCTCCTTTGAGTCCATTTGTATGATGAGTGCGTGGAGTGTGCCGGCGGTGACGTTGTGGAGTGTGATGGGATGTGTGAGGCGGCCTGGGAACACCAACACATCACCCTCACTCGGCTTTATAACACACCCCTGACGCTCAAACTCCACCTCTCCTCCCTGGAATAATAATAAACAAGGATTTTTCATTGAATATACTGTACAGGTGGTGAACAGGAGGAGGGCAACTTCACTTTGCAGTCCACTTGGTTTACATTTTAGATGAAATTAGGGCTGCTACTACCACCACTACTACTACTAGGCTACTACTACATTACCACTACTACTACTACAGCTACTACTACTCCCGTATATGAAAGTAAAAACTAATGCACACCTGATATTCTGCTGGGTCACTGAGAGTTACGTAGAATGTTATGGCGGCAGCATTATGATGGGATGGTAAAGCTGCCACCTCCCCAGGACGGAACCGAGTCACCAGGGATAGCGTTATGTCATCCTGGGAAAAAAAAAAAAACAAATTTAAAAATATTATGAAGGTGAAAACTGGTGGGAGGGCAGCGAAATGGCATGGGACAGGGTGACATGGAGGTGATTTGTTTGTGGCCACCCCTTATGAGATTACGGCGTCTGGCTATAGATAGACAGACTGATAGATAAATACTTCAGATATGAACATTAATACTGTCTTTGTGGTAATTTTTATTGCCAGTATCATCAATGAGAGTGTTAGGGTATCCTGGGAAAAATAGGCTGGAATTTCTATCCGTCTGTCTACTGCCAGACGCCTTAATCCCGTAATGGGTGCCCACAAACAAATCGCCTCCATGTCGCTCTGTCCCCTGCTATTTCACTGCCCTGCTCCCAGCTCACACCCCCCTCTCTCATATACCTCTCCACTCCATCACTCCATCTCATCCTTGGCCTCCCCCTCCCTCTCCCCCCTCCACCTCACTCACATACACTCTCCTTGTCAGTCTCTCACTCTCCATCCTCTCTACATGGCCAAACTACCTTAATGTGTTTCTCCTAACGCTTCCTATCACATCCACATCCACACCACAACGCTCCTTCACTTCCTCATTCGTCAGTCTGTCTCTCAGGCTGGAATTTACAAACATTAATACTTTGGAAAACATTGTTGCTGTGTTTATGTAATATTTATGGCAAGTCTCCTATTACTGCCACTTTCTTTGAGATGTTTGTGCCTGGAGTTATAAAGACTACTCTCTCTCTCTCTCTCTCTCTCTCTCTCTCTCTCTCTCTCTCTCTCTCTCTCTCTCTCTCTCTCTCTCTCTCTCTCTCTCCACTTACTCCTATATACCACTCCCAACCCACTCCGACTTCCCACCCACATGCAGTTCCCACACTCACACCCACACCCTTTCACTCCCAAATACACACATTCATTCCCACTTCCATATGTACACAATCACTGCCCCCCCCTCCTCTCTCTCTCTCTCTCTCTCTCACCGGTTCAGAATAAGGGAAGGCAAGAAGCTGCTGTTTAATGAAGACTTCCGGCAGCAGTGTGGAGAAGAGTGGGCCAAGTTGCAGGTCCGAGATATACTGGTCCACTGTTGGTACGTCTTCTTGGCTGATGCCTTTTTTGCGAGTGTCCTAGGAAGAGAGATACAGAATTCAAGAGGTTTTTCAAGCAGTGAGTAAATCAATCAAGCTCAGGGGTTAACAATGACGATGTGCATAAAACGGAATTGGTATGGCGATATAGGCCACTGGATGAAGAAAGACACCTGCACTTTACACAGGAAAAATCACCCAATATATCACCACTATTCCGGGAATGTGACAATGTGTGATAACTTTTACCTGGTCGTGGTGTAGTGGTATGCTCCTGGCTCTGCACCTGAGAGTCCCGGATTCAATTCCCAGCATAGTGGTAATATATTACTACTACCAGATTATTTTAATCAGCTAAAAAAATAAAGGCCTAACAATGAGGAAGTTTATGAAAGGACAAGTTATGTGATGGAGGTGGGGCTAGAGTAAGCTCTGCGGCTAGGGTAAGGAGTGGTTGGAGGAAGTTCAGGGAGCTGTTGCCTCTCCTAACAGTGAGAGGGCTTTTCTTCAGTGCTATGGGATCCTTGCATGCAGCATGACAGTGTTAGGAGTGTAATGCTGTATGGCAGTGAGACCTGCGCAGTAAAGAAAGAAGATATTCGTAGGTTCAAATGTACAGAAGCGACAATGATTAAGTGGAGGTGTATTGCGTCCTTGAATGCAAGGCCTGGGGGTGCTAGGATTATGGCTGAAGAGCTGAAAGGAAGGATGAGACTGGAGTAGATTGGTGATGTGATGAAAAGGGGTAGACTGAGATGGTTTGGGCATGTTAAAAGAGTCCGGAAAGTGAGATATGTTAACGTCGGAGGTAGAGTTGCAAGAGGCAGACCGAAAAAGACATGAGACGAGGTCATACAATGTGACCTCAGGAATAAGGGACGGAACAGGGAGACTGCCAGAGACTAAGCAGCGTGGAGAGCCGCCATTAGGTGACCAAGGCCGATGCATGCCTTAAAAAAACAGTACAATATCTAACCTCTCCAGAAAAAAAAAAAAGGTTTGGAGATCCCTAGCAATGAAAAAGGTAATGCAATACTGGTGACATCCAACCCCTCCAGTTTCAAAATAACCTTCTCCTACTTGAACTCTTACATACCTTGTGTTGGGCCATGGACCACTTATTCCGCCGGTACGCCAAGGTGAGTAGGTCCTGAGTGAATTGCTGGCTGAAGGTTGGAAACTGGTACACCTCTACACAAGACTGCGGATACAACAATACACATAAACATACAGACAGTAAATATATGTTCTTTTAAAATCTCCCTTTCTGAAAAAATCTGATGTTTTTAATTGCTCTCTGTTACATAAAAAATAAAAATAAAAATAGCCATCTGTCTATCTATAGCCCAACGCCCTAATCCCGCAAAGGGTGGCCGCAGACAAAACGCCTCCAAGTCGCTCTGTCACCCACCATTTGCCTACCCTCCCCCCAGCTCACTCCCCCCTCACTCATATACCTCTCAACTCCATCCCTCCACCTCATCCTCGGTCTTCCCCTCCCTTTCCCTCCCTCCACCCCACCTACATACACCCTCTTAGTCAGTCTTTCATTCCCCATTCTCTCCACATGTCCAAACCACCTCAGTGTATTTCTCCTAATCTTCTAAACCACATCCACATCCACCCCACAACGTTCCTTCACTTCTTCATTCGTCAACCCTATCCCTCCATGTCACTCCACATATCATAGTGTTTATATATATAATTTTTAGAAGCCTCTCAAAAATGGCGTCTTTAGCTGTCCTCTGTCACACAAAAAAATCTGTTTGTGGTGGATGGTTGATGGGTGGAAGTGAAGTGCATGAAAGTAGTGAAGATCCGTATTTCATGTAACGTGTAGGACTATGTGGAGGAAAGTAGGAGTCAAAAGGAGCAAGAAAAGAAAGAAAAAAGAGAGGAGAAGGAAGAATGAGAAAGAAAGGGAAGATTCTGTATTTCACGTATAGTACAGGCCTTTGTGGAGGAGTAGAAAAATGAATAAAAATGAGAAAAGAGAAGAAAAGAAAATGAAAGAATGAGAGTCTATTTCATGTGCAGGAGAGAGAGAGAGAGAGAGAGAGAGAGAGAGAGAGAAACTATATCCACCCACCCTGCCAACCAGATCCAAGTGCCCTGTCATGATCTGGTGCCACTCGGGCCTCAGGTAAAGGATGTGCCAGATGATCGGGTTGGAGGCCAGGGCGGTGAGGTCGGCCATGTCCGGTGCGTGACCCGTCGTGTTGACCAGCACCCCCAGGTTCGGCTCCACGGTCGTCACCACCATCGCAACACCGGCGTCCCTCAAAGCTCGGCAGAAGCACACATCAGGGTTTTGAGCAGTGAGGGAGGTTTCAGAGGTTAGGTTGGGGTTTTGGGAGGTCTGGCTGTGGTTTTGGGAGCTTCGGCTGGGGTTTTGGGAGGCCTGGCTGGGGTTTTGGGAGCTGTGATTGGGATTTTGGGGAGTGAGGGAGATTCCAGAGGCCTCGCTGGGGATCTGGGAGGCATGGCTGGGGTGTCGTGAATCGCTGGGGTCTTCTGGGCCATGGTTCGGGTCTTGGGGGGCATGGTTCGGGTCTTGGGGGGCATGGTTCGGGTCTTGGGGGGCATGG
>JAGKTI010003747.1:25068-54999 GCA_018397915.1 Birgus latro
ACTGGAAGCCATTAGGCCTGTCACTCAATATAAAGGCACCTGAAAAGGGAAGAAGAGTAATAAAAGTGACAGGAAAGATGGGAGAAACAGGAAGAGAGGAGGATGCAGAAAAAAGAATTATTAAGGTGAAGGAAGAAGTAGGTAGCACAACATCAAGTGAGTGGATGATAATCTTCGTTAATTGGAACAGAATACCAGAGTTGTCTTAATCATACAAGAGCTTTATCTATAATGACACTCGTATGTAGAGGGATTAAGTTTGTATTTGTGGTGAGAGCTGTATGTGTAGTGTGTTATGCGTGTGACACTGTTCTTGGTGGTGGGCTTCAGGTAAAGGGATATATAAGCTATGACCACAGACGAATGTATGAGAAGTGTCGTAATTATCGCACATTATACCTTCACCTTTATCATTTAATAAGACAGACAGACAAAGCGAACCAACCACATTACCCCCTCGCTCTCTCTCGCGTGGGTGTAATAATGTAGGAAAAGGGTAAATGACTGAGACGGGTGTTATTTATTTAACGGGAGAAGCCATTAGTGTGTCCAGTGACCTTCTCCCTCGTGACCTGACCTTTCCCCACCTGACCCCACCATGTTTAGCCCACCGAGGAGCCTTCAAGTAGTGGCACCAATATAAACAGACGGATCAACTGCCTGGTTATGCATTTTTTTTTTTTTTAATGCAAGGAAGAAGGAACCAAAAGCCATAATCTGTTCGCCTTATGACGCTTAATAAAAATCTGAATGCCTCAGCCCCACCATCTACTAAATAAATGTTCCCACTTTCCCTAGACGATTTTATGGCGCGACGCAGCTCACGCGAAACGAGCACGGAATGTTATAGCTAAATTATGATCCAGGTACGCTTGTCCTGACCAACCATTCCCAGGTAACAAGCTGTTGGCTACATATATCTATTCTTGATATCTTTCATGCCCAGCAGTTCAGATACAATCCTCCATTGACCTTAACTTGGTCCAGATTGTTGTCCTTTTACAGCCTATTTTATGCAACTCAGCAGATTATGACATAAGTACGGTTCTACATTCTTTCCATAGCACTATTTCATATCAGTATGATTTTCTAGTTAATCTGTTGTTAAAATGCTGATATAGATGAAGAAATAGCAGTTGTAGGTAAGTTAGAACCTGTAGTGTGGCAAAACTATTCGTTCGTAACGTAAATCCACCCAAAGTTTGGTAGTATATACAGCTCAGACAACTACCAAACATCTCAAAGCCAAATTGGAGTAAGTATTATGTGAAGAATATGAAAAACTAAATCTTTTCTCATAACAGTGATTTGCAACAGATTTTATTGTTGATATTAGCCCTTACTTGCACCTTATATAGTGGCTTTTAGGCTAACAAAACTGTAGATAATTTTTGTTTACCGTTCTACCAATGCTTCTTACATTAAACGTAAAGATATTTTGGTACTGTTTAATACTTTAGTGACTTATCTCGGTGATATTATGGTTTTAGACGAATTTACACATATTCTGGGATGTGGATTTAGCACCAGCCTCGCAGCGTCCTTGTCGTTTCGCCTTGATGCAGGAGAGGAGGTGAGATTTTCTGTTTTTATTATAATTTCATGTTTTATTGATGATTTAGGGTCAGTGTTGATTACAAGGTGTACCAGTGGTTCCTGTAGCTTCACATAATAGGTTGAGAGACGTGTTATTACTGAGGATGTAGTCAAGCAGATCTATTTCCTTGCTGTTGGCCATGTTTGTTTACGTAGACCAGAGTCCATTTGTATCTTAATATTTCCACGGCATCCGAACTCATAGTGCATCCCTGACTACTCCAAAATCATCCAAAGTGTCTCGTAGCGACTTCCAGTGTGTTTCAGGTGTGTTGAAAATATGTTTGAAATATGAAGTGTTGATTGTGAGCCCCTGCCATAAATGCTGGAGGAAATATGAAGTGGTTTCCGTTTATTTTTGTGTATTTGCAGTGGGGTCGGTATTTGTACGGTTTCAGACAGGTTATTTGGGTTGGTTTGGTTGGTTAGGTTTAGGAAAGGTTCACGAGGCATAGTAGGTGAGATAAAGCTATTGGATTAACTTTTGAGAATTTATTGCAGGTTCCCCCAATTGCTAATGGTGTAAATTGCTCTTCACCTAGTGATTCAGTTTA
This sequence comes from Birgus latro, assembly GCA_018397915.1. NCBI lineage: Eukaryota > Metazoa > Arthropoda > Malacostraca > Decapoda > Coenobitidae > Birgus > Birgus latro. The sequence continues at coordinate 27,219 of JAGKTI010003747.1, forward strand.
GTACTGGTAATGTCATTTCCTGGCTCATCTTGACTCAAGGAAACTAATGTTGCAGTCCACCATCCTCATTTTTTTTTTTTTTGAGAAATGTTTAAGCGCCTGGGCAGGTCTCCAGCCTGGATGCATCACTACCTCCCAGGGTGAACCTTTAGGAGATATAGGACCACCTTATTGTGCAGTTTTTTTTTTTCCAGGCATTCCTAAAGTACTGTTGCACCTTGATACTCTCAACGGGTACCAGAATGGGGTTTTAGCGGTATCCAGAAAGGCATCCAGATAAGACTGAACATTGTGTATGATAATTGACTTATATGCTGATAATTTTTGTGTGGATGTTTTGTTGAAAATTAAAAAGTACCTATTTAGTTCAGGTCTTTGTTGATAGCCATGTTCTTTTCCTGTTTTATGAACAGGAAAGTGAAAGAAGTAATAATGTGAGAGAGAGGAGGCAGATCTGGGGGTATCTGGGCTGAAAAAATGTAAGAATTGTTGCCTGAACTCCTCGGGAAATGTTTTCTGATTGCATTTTCAAGTTCGGTGTTTTTTCTTTCAAATATGGTGAAAAGCGTTTTAAAAAGCGGTTTTCATTTACAGGCGGATGCCATCGTGGGGTGCATGAAGACAAACGTTTGCAGTTGTAGAATGTCATCTCTGAATGAAAGTATGTATATCGGTGCCATTTTACCCAAACCTAATCTAAATTTCTGTAACAACCCAACTTTATTCATCCTAACCTGTTTTATGTTAACCAACCTAACCTGTTTGATGTTAACCAGTTTTATGCTAACCTAACCAAACCTGATCCTTAATCATGTTTTCCATGTTTGTTGATGGACCTCCCTCATACTCAGAAATGCACTTGTACACTTTCGCTGTCACAATCTGTTCTAACGTAGATTAAAAAAAGAAAAATTGCTATTTCTAAATGAGTGGTCCTGTGTCCCCATAAGGATTACCCCTCAGAGTCTGCTCGAAGGCATCCCTCTCCAGCACCATGGTACTTTGCATTGCTCTGATGTGACGCCGCATAATGACATCCAGGCTTAACATTGTGGTGGTGAATCTGGGTCAGGTGGCCGTAGTTGTGGTGGTGCCGACAAAAGATTCTGGAAAATTGCTTCAAACGGCCATGGAGTTTTTGATGCACGGATTTTTTCTGATGCCGTGTGTGTTGCGATTCCAACAGCTTTTATGTGTTTCTATTGCGAGTAACATATTTGGAGTTAAAGCCCCGGTCTCCGTCATCCCACTTGTCAGTAGCAAGGGAATCTCGGGAAATATGGGTTTTTGGGTAGGATGTAGAGCCTGAGTGAGATTTTATGGTAGAATGATTGTGAAAAATTATTTCTGGTATTAATTTGTTTTTTTTCATCATTTGCATCAGCAGTACCCATATATCCATTTGGTTATTGGTTTTCAGTCCACAGTTCTGTTACTTTCAAGAAAACACCTTGCTATTCACTGGGAAAATGTCATTGTGAAGAATTTTGATCATTACGCCTTTTTCAATAGTCTCTGATACAAATATTTTTCACAGCAGGATGTGTTTGCCATAAGTATCCTTTTAATCACCGATGCTGAGATTATGACGCTTTCTCTACTTTGTCTTTGCTTTTCCGTCGCATTACCTACCTAAGTGGAGGGATGAATCAAGACTGTACGAGGGTATATTGTAGGTGAGAAGTTCATGTAGATGTTTGTTGTGCTGGAGTGGCAGTGTTTATGACAGTACTGTATATACATAATTGCGGGAACATTCATGGACATTCTGCTCCACCAACTTGAATGACCACCTCCATGTGGGATTGAACCTTGATTTGAATGGCTGGTAGACGAGCTCTGGTGAACCAACCTCGAAATACTCCTACCAAAGGCTGATTAGCACAGTATGTTAGTCTTATTGTGACCTATTTTCTCAAAGTACAGTATGTTAGTCTTATTGTGATCTATTTTCTCCACAGTTAATGGAGTTATTGTATTTTGAGAGAGAGAAACTTGGGATTCAGTAGCTGTTTAAATAGTTGTTATTGCCTCTCCTCATAGTTCTTTTGCCGGCTTACACCATGATGGGAACTTTATTAATGCTGGCCCATTCTCCTGTTATGTTGTTCTCAGTTTATAGAAATTTGATTATCCCCATTGTATTATTTGCAATCTGGTCATTGAAGCTGATAATACAGTAATACCACGATATATGATACCCCTAGATGCGATACCCCGGCTTAACGATGAGGGTAGAAATACCACCTTACCCCTTCTAACGATGGCCAAACTCTGGTTTAACAGTGGGTTTGTATTTTTTTTTACCAATTTTGATGGTTTAGGTTGATTTATAAAGTGTTTAGACTTAGATTAATGTGTTTTAGCCATAGGTGGGGTGAACATTGTCATTTTGGGGTACAGTTTACCTAGTTTGATTTTTTCCAGACATATTTGATGATTTTCAGATTTTATTTGTTGGTTTTAGTGAGTTATTTAGAAGTGTTAGGCTTAGGTTAGCTTCTTTTACAGCTGTTAAGCCATTTAGAGTGGCTTTAAACTTGTTTTGGGGCTCATTTGGGTGGGTTTTGGACTTGGTTGGGAGTAAACCCAAGGCTGAAAAACGCATCCTAATACTTTACATGTGAAAACTACCTCGATATACGATACCCCGCCTAACGATAGGTTTTTACCTAACCAGTTGCTTTGTTAAACTGGGGTATACCTGTACAATGCACTGGTCCTTTGGTTATCGTGCTTAGTTGGTACCGGACGTTACACATAACAACAGAATTGGCAGGTAATGAATGCACAGAATTTCTAGGAAGTTTCCTAATTGGTACTGTACCGGGCATCCAAAGTGCAAGCACAAATTTTCCCTTTTTGTGACAGTTTAGACCCACTAATTACATACTGTTATGGTAAATACCAGAAACACACAGGCATGGGTAGGTTAATAGAAAATGATGAAAAGGGCACAGTAAGGAAGAAACATAATATATAGACAAGATGGGCTTGAGATAAGTGGTTCCAAGGGTAGTGGGTGGAGAGTTAGTGTTCTCCACCACCTGGGATTAAGTCCTTGAGTAGGTCCTCACCTTTGAATCCCTCAGATCCATTACAGATCACATACACTGCATCATCATTGTTCAGAAAAACCTGCTCAGGGGCACAATAACGGTGTTTTGAGCAGAAAAATGCGCTATAATGGCAAGTGTGCTATTTTCATCTCACTGTGTTAAGGAAAACCACCATAAACAAGTGCACTATAACCAAGGGATCACTGTACATTATTTAGCCTACCAATAGTTTCTCTTGGCTCCAATTTTATTTCTGTCAAGTTCATACTTCTTTTACTGACCAGTTTTATTTTTATTTTTTTTCCTTTCTTAAGTGGTCAGTATGTTGTCAGTTTCACTTAAACAGAATGGCAGGGCAGAATCAAGTGGTTGGATTTCTGTTGTTCAGTAATTCCTGATTGTACTGCAGTAGATCTGTACTGCTAGTTACATTATAAGCAGTAAATAAAACTGGTTCCAAGTACAATATATATGAAAAGAAATTAATTTTATAATTGTTGGAATAAATTTGTGGACTGAATTTTATGTTAAAATATTTCCAGGGTTGGAAGGTGTTGTCTGGTTGTTGTTGACTTCCATGGTTGCCTTGTGGAATATAAACAGGAGGAGTGGCTGCCAAGAACTCCTTTGTGTGTATGCATGTTTGCACACAGCACACAAGTACTGAAGATGGGAAGAGCATGAGGAGTAACATTCTGATGCAACAGTAAGCTGCAAGATGTAACATGGCAAAAGTACCAACCTTCACTTTCAAGAACACCTCCAAATAGTATGTGCCAGAACATAGCACCCAGCAACATTAGAGTCAAGAGGAGGACAGAACTCTGGGGAAGGTGTGGCAGTTTTGAAGTTTGAACCTGTACAAATCCCAGAGATGACAAGGCACATAATATGGTACCAACCTTTATTAGAAGAACATATCTGTAGGTGAAGTACCAGATACCACAACATCCAGAAGCAGTGAAGACAAGAGAACAATGGGAAGGATGTGGTTGTGTGAAGTCAAAGATTTTGCAAGAGAGGACAGAGCAGACAGCATGACTTAGGATTTCATTGAACATGGAATTTTTATGAGCAGCACCAAGCGAAGGTTAGTTTTGGCAGGTGTGTTAAAGAGGGGTGGTGAGGGAGTGGTAGTTGGCATTATTGATGATGGTTGACCCTTACTTGCCGTTTTATAGTGCTCACCACCAGAAGATGTTTTGTTTCTGTCAACACAATTGAGTATTTTATTCAGCCTAACACAGGTAATTTACTTCATATGAGAATAATTGTAGCAATTAATTATATATTGTTAAGAATATTTTGACAAAGCATTTTTCACCTGGGAGGGGAGGGGTGTTTGAGAGGGATTCCTCCATGTGGTGGCATTCCACTGGCAGCTTCACTGCCTGATTATGTATCTCAGTCTCAACATTGTACCCAAAGAAAAAGGATGGTAAATTGGTGGAGGGCAGCTTCAGCCAGTACTCCGCTGGTGACACATCCAGATGCGCCTGGGGCCACACCACCAAGCATTTTATTCAGCTTGGAAAACCGTAGCAATTAATTCCCACAATAGTGTCATTTTCATTGTATTCTTACTACCATATATTTTTATTTTACCAAAGGAAGGCATAGTTTAGTGAAGTCTATACCAAACACTCCATCTCAGTCTCTCCTAAACTGAAATAATTTGTCTGTTTGGTACGGTAGCAAGAAAAAGTGTAGAAAGAGTACCAGTATTTCTTTTCTATGTGTTGTATTCAGTGTAACACCGAATGACTATTTAACTTAGAAATTCTAGCATTCAAATGGGTGATTAGTAGAAAAATAACCTGTTGTTAATGGGATAGTAAAATTGTAAAATACAGTTTAAGTACCTCTCCATCTTGACACCTATGATGATTCCTTACCCAGAATGCTCAGTGGGTATAATTTATCAAAATATTTCAAAAACTTTAGTCGTTCAGTACAGTAGTAAGTTCTTGTATGTTTTTGTATACATAATGAAGTATACATTTTGTAATACTGTTCCATGCTTGCAGGTTCAGCTTGTTTCCACCTGATGGCTGCTTTCTGAATTGCACAGTCTCCAGCATTCTGATTAATCCATAGCCGTGAGGTCTGTTTTTAGGACGATATCCACCTTTGTATTTGGTCTGATAGCAGTGGCTCCTTTCCACATTCAGGTTTGTACATATGCTGCACCCAGTTACTTGCATACATTAATTTCACATGTCCAAACCACCATAGCCTTCATGTTCACCGCACCACACCAACAAACTCACTGCCCAGGATTCCCTGTAATTCTCCGGTCAGTTTCATACCAAAGTGTACTACTGTGCATCCATGTAACCATTTTCACTTCAATCAGCTTAAATCTTCAGACATCTTTGCCTTTTTCTGCCCAAGTTTTGCTGCCTTTCAGCTTCACTTTTTACACGCTGCGGCATGAAGCATAAAATGCCTCTCGTATGTACAGTCCCTTCATTGTCATCCCATTAAACATCTTTCACTCCTAATTTTCACTTTTTCATTTTCTGTTGTTTACTCTTGTATATCTATTCATCATAAAAATAGCAAGGGAAGTACGATATTTTAGATGAGGGAAAGAGAAAATACTGCCCATAAATTTTGTGTGTGTTGTTTGAGGCAACTAAAAGAGCTGGGAGGAGGGCCAACCCATTTGTGAATTGAGTGTTGCTGCAACCCCACCACCTAGCACTGGAGTTGCACACATTCCTGAACCTCCTCTCACAGAATAGGGGAGGGGAGGGCCTGGTTACTATACCTACACTTCTTTTCTCTTGTTCATGTCCAGTAAGAAGAAGGGGGTGAGGGCTGGATGTTGTACCAGAACTTATTTCTCTTCTAGTTCATTAGTTGATGCGCTATAAGGGTTATCAGGGCACTGTCCAGGAATGTTCCTCCTTTTAACATTGGGATTTTGAGTTGGGATGGTGAAAAGTACATCAGTCTGAAAATGCATTGAAAGTGGTCCAGCGGATCTTGGAAACAGGTCTGTGTGGAGGGGTGGGAGTGATAAATCATTGGTGCATGGTGGAGTATTTAAAATCTGATTTACAGTATTCATGTGATGCACTGTTAATTGCTATTAGTGTAGAGGAGTTTTACAGAGTTTGGTGAATATCATGTGTATAGTACAGTACAGTACTTTATTTTGAAAGTAAATGTTATATGTAAAGTGACTTGAGAGTAGGTGACACTTGTACAGCCCTAGTGATGGAAAGAGGTGTGGGTTGGGGAAGGAGTTTATTTACCGTGATGCAGTGTTAGAAAAGTGAGATACATGTAAGTGTGTAAAGAAAGTGGAAGGAGTGGCACAGGGAGGAAAGTTAGCTAATTTTTTGACATATGGGTGTGAGGCTGGGGTATGACAGGAGTGTGAAGAGTGAAGAGCAAGAGCAGTGGAAATGAAAGTCTTGAGGAATATGTTTGGAGTGTGCAGAGTGGGTAAGATAAGAAAATAATTTGGAGTTGTGGAGTATGAGTCTGTTTATGATAGGGTGGAAGTGTGTGTGCTTGGATGGCATAATATATAAAGAGAATTTGTGCAGATGAGGGATCAAAAGGGTATATGTGTAGTTTGAAGGTTGGAAGTCTGCATATGCCAAGAAGGAGGGCAGATATGGCAAATTAGTTTTAAGAAAGTGAGCCTGTTTGAAGTTAAGAAGGCTGAGAAGTTGCTAGGAGAAAGTATGTACTGTACAAAGGAACACATGTTAGGGATTTAACACTCCATTGCAACTTCAGCGAAAAGATTGTGTGACTGTCATGTGTATGTGTATGCATTGAAGATGAAGCCAGGGTTCTGAAGGGCTTGAATGATTGTGTGTCCCATTTTGTGATGTTGCTATTAGTTCTCCCAGTCTTCCTTTCATGTTCCTTGTTCCTGGATCATGCCTTATCACATCTTCAGGGAGGGGTGAGAGTTTAATGGTACTGTACTTAAGCTTGATCGCTTTTACAGGTGGTGTGGTACCAGACAGGCAAATGGGTGAGAGGAAAGAACTTGACCTGCTGCCGAGTTAATCGCCATGCTATCGTTTGTTTTGTTGCTGCTGTGTAGAAGGACTTGATAAGCTGAAAAGGGCATCTTTGCTGTGTTGTGTTGCTGGCATGTTGTTCAGGTGATGTGTTGATGTCGAGGCATTTGTGTGTTTCTCTGTGTTGTTGCTTGTCTGTTTCATTTGTCATGTTGTATTGAAGTACCAGAGGTTTTTATGTGTTTCTGCAGTGTTTTGTTGTGGTAGTTGTCCTGTGTTATTTCTGTATTTGATCTCTCTTTATTAGCTGTGTTTTCTCTTTTGGACTACAGTAGTTTTCTTGCTGCTGTGCGTTACTTTGATTGTTGTAGGTTTGTGTTGTTTTTAAGGTGCTTTCTGTAGGTAGCCTATTTCTTATTTCCATTGTCAGATATTTTTCGTTGTGCCATTTTATGTGTATTGCTGGCTTTTCTCTTAGTAAACTTCAGTAGTATTAACAGAAGAAAGATAATCATGATGGGCATGGTTAGGGTACAAGGAAAAAACAGTGATTGAAGGACATGTCAGAAATGATAGTTGTGAACAAGTAACAGTTTCAAGCAAAAACAGTCCATAAATGCTCACAGTTTCGAGTAGATGAATACAGTATACATGGCAGAAGATTATCCTGTGTTGTGATAGAAACTTGTTAATGTCAGTGACTTGTATTGAGGTGTGGGTGATGTATTGGTGTGTGTTTGATGACAGCTGTGTGTTTGATGACAGCTGTCCTGCAAGAGATCAGAGAACCCTGTTGAAGCTGCCTACCCATTGTGTATATGGGGCACTGGGATGGGGTTATGGCCAAAGCTGCATTTCACACTGAGCCTGGAATCAACATCTGACACAGGTCGTCTGCTTGTGTAGGTTGGGATAAAATTTGAATAAAGAATGAGCCATTTTATTGCTTGAGTTTCTGGCCATTCTAATTTTTATTGTCATGTTTCATCTGAGTGACAGAAGTGCTTTATTTCCACTTTTTATCTTGACCTCCATAAGTAGATAATTTCCACCAGAATATGTTCACTTCCAGCATCAGTGTGAATGTATTGTAAGAAGAATTAAGTCACAGGCAGCCAGGATGAACTCTGGGATTGAATACCAGACCAAAGGTAGATAAAGTAAGGGTAAAAGTTTCCCCCATTCAGACTACTTCTCCTCAAGGGGGGGGGAGGAGAAGATGGCTGGGGGAAGCTGGGGTTGACCTTTTTGCTGCTGTGGATGTGCCGAAGATATTTTAGTCAGACTCCATAAGACAGTTTATTTCAGCTGATAGGAATTCCAATATAAGGCAGGGGGTTGAAAACTGGCTCAACCTTTGGACTGCTGGAAATTCCCTCAGTTAAGTAAATTGGTCTGGATAAAGCCTGAATGAAATACAGTAACCAAGTGTGTCCATGGCAGCAAAAAGGTTAACCCCATCAGATCTGTAGTGCCTTCATGGGCTGAATTACAGTAAATGTCTGGTGGTGGCAGAATTTAGAAGAAAAGGAAGAAAATACTGAAGACATTAATAGAATATGTCTTTAAATCCTTCAGTCACCGAGATCCTTCTTAGAGCTGAATGCCATTGGAGGTGACAGGATTAACATAGAAAATTCCTTTGCTACTTAACGTTACTGGAGTTAGTTTTTAATTGTCATAAAGGTTCTTGGTGGCCTAGGTAAAATAATCCACAGGTACCCAGCATGAATTAATCTCAGGTAATGAATGAATTGTGGAAATGTTAGTTCATAAAGGGAATTAAATCATTTAATAGGTAAAGCTTCTGTTATGGTAATATTTATTGCCACCTGACCAATCCCAGAGTTCATCCTGGACTGATGGGATTTAGCTTTGGGGGGGGGGAGGGGCTGTCTCTCTGAGGTGGGAGTTAGAGTTGGGATGATGATGGCAGTGGTGATGATGGTCAAGATGATGATAGAAGTGATGTTTGAATGATGAAATTGGTGATGATGGTTATGCAGATGGCCAGGAGAGTAATGACTATGAAGATGGTAAGGATGGTGATGGTGACTATGAAGATGGAGAGGATGGTGGTGATGGTGATGAATTTGGGTAGGATGGTGATGGTGATGAAGATGGCGAGAATGGTGATGATGAAGATGGCGAGAATGGTGATGATGAAGATGGCGAGAATGGTGATGATGAGGATGGCGGTGGTGATGAATATGGTTAGGTTGGTTGTGGTGGTGGTGAAGGTGATGGCTAGGATGGTGGTGGTGACAATGGAGATGGCCAAGGCAATGATGATGATGATGATGATGGTTGTGGTTCTGTTGGTGTGTTCCTACAAATACTGTGGTAAGTCGTGCTTAGCCTGTGCTGAGTACAGGTAGTTATAATGCAAGCTGTGACTTTGGCGTACAGTTGCTATATGTAATTTTCTGTCTAGAAATGTAACCATCATAGCATATTTAAACTGGAAATAGTTATTCATTCATTCATCATCTAATCCTGTGTTGCCCCATGAGGGGCGTAGGAGCCCGGGGCTAGGCAGGTAGGTCCTAACATTTAGAAAGAGAGTGACCAGCTTCACCCTTCCCTGAGTAGCATTATGTGAGCAATAAACCCCAACCACCCCTTGGATATAAACCTACACCGGCTCAATCCGATTGGAGTGCCTTAATTACCCACAAAACCACCAGGCACCATAATTTGGTTATATGGTTACCATCCACTGTAGTAAATGGTTTCCTGGTATACTGGAAACCATTTCGCTTGTCACTCAGTGTAGTCACCCCTAGACAGAAGGAAGAGGAAAGAATGAAGGAAAGAAAGGAAGACAGAAGAGGAAGGATGGAAAGAAGGAAGGGAGGAATGGGCAGGCAATGACTGGTAGCTTGAAAATTTTAATGTATAGGTTAATTTTGTGGAATTGTGTCCAAGTTAAAACAAGAAACATTTTAAGCAAGAATTGTATTTTTAATTGAGATCAGATGTTATTAGCCTGTTGAATTAGATGATGTATTGTTTGTGTTACTTTTATATGATTTTATTTAACATACGATGTGCCTCTTGTTTGGAATAATGGACATGAAAACTATAACTCCAGATAAAGAAAATTCTCCCAAACTGGATTACAGTGATGAATGAAGGTTTTAAATGCACTCATGATTTAAGCAGATAATTTACAGTCCATATTAAGTTTTTCTTGTTAAATTCAGCCATCCTGATATTGAACAGTCAGTGGCAAAGTTTGCCTAACATTTCACGTCACCATCATCTTATATAAGGCAAGTCTGCCTTTCCTCCATGATGAGTCATATGAAACATCTCCACAGAGAAACATAGGTCTTCTTGTACCTTAGAAATATTAGCTACCAGTTTATAGTGAGAAACAGAGGAGAGCTGAAATATTAGGTGAACTTTTGTCCTTGACTGGCCCTCTGTGTCCAGTATAACCCATCAATCACTGGTTGCTCATGTTATTACATGACAGATGTCATCGATGTTTATTTATGTGGTATTTATTACGAGCGAGTAAGCGAAGTTCACTGTTGATGTATGTGCAGAAAATTGTAATGTGCAGCTCATCCCGATCTGACCTGACAGTCACGCTTTTCAAAGACTTATACCTTTTTATCTAACGAGCGAGAGCAATTATTTCTTCTCCAGGTGCTTGGTCAATCATTTAGACTTTGTATGTTATGACTTGAAACCATTATTGCACCATAACAGTGCAGTTTTCTATTTTTTTAAAAAAAATGTGTTTTCAAAGATTTTGTTCATTTGAGCTGCATTTAACACTGCACTTGCGTGCTTGCCACACTCGTGCAGGCCCAGAAATCCTTTTCAGAACTTTTTGAGGAGTGTTTTTCGGCTCATAAATTTCATCATACTTTCATGAAACCTATATCAGATGTAGCTAAGGCTGAATTTTCACGTAGATACCACAGAAACATGATAGGATGATAAATGGAAACATTAAGGCACATAGAAGTAAAAATTTGGGGTAGTGGTAATGTACCACTCATCCTGTATTACTGCTAATTAATATATGTGCATAAATCTAGTCATCCATCCATCCATCATCCAATCCTAAGTTGCCCCATGAGGAGCGTAGGAGCCCGGGCTAGGCAAGTTGATCCTGATATTTAAGATGAGAGTGACCAGCCTCACTCATCCCTGAGTGGCATTATGTGAGCAATAAACCCCAACCACTCCTTCATCCGCTCAATCCGATTGGAGCACCATAATTACCCGCTAAACCACCAGGTGCCAAAATTTGGTTATATGTTTTCCACCCAGCATAGTAAATGGTTTCCTGCACAGGAAACCATTTGGCTTGTCACTCAGTGTAGAGTCACCCACAGGCAGAAGGCCGAGGAAAGAATGAAGGAAAGAAAGACAGAAGAGGATGGAAGGAAAAAAGGATGGAGAGGAAAGGGCAGACACCTGAGAGCAGCACTACATTGAGTGAGTGAATGGTCACTTATTCATGTGATCCTTGATTGGATATAATTGTTTGTTGTTGTTGGTGATATGTATTTATGGCCTTTGTATATTATCAGGGTTTTATGCTGCTTTATTCCATGTATGTGACTGCAGATCTGGGGCCCCAGCTTTGGCTTGTACAGATTGTTGTCTAGATGAAATGTTTGTAGACTGTTTTCAGTTAATTTCTTTACATTGGGTCCTCAAGATATGCCTTTCTGAGATACACTGAGACATGGTGTTCACATATAAAGCGCCGTATGCATTTCTGAAGGATGCCCGTCCGAGATACGCTTTTCCGAGATGTGCATTTCCGAAATGTGCTATTCAGAGGTACACCTTTCCTGGTTTCGTGGGTGACCCAGTCATGACCCATTTCTCACTCTACGTATGTGGATTGATATCATCGGAAAACCCTGAGACCCCTGAAATATGCCGTGTGGTGGACGTCATTTGAGTCGGTGTAGTATTTGTTGCTGTCTTACTGAAGTAGTGGTTGTGATGGTAGTTTTAGTAGTAGTAGTAGTAGTAGTAATAGTGATGGTATCTGTAGTAATGGTAGTAATAGTAGGTGCTGTAGTGGCCACTACAGTATTTGTTGGTTTAAGCCCCTTAAGTTTTACGTAAAAATCTGTATAGTAGAGTATGTCTATTGAAAGCATATCAGTAGGTAAGTTGGGTTCATGCATAATTTTTCGTGATAAAGCGAAGGTCATTATGGAGATATGATTGACGTTCATAATATACACTTCTCATATATGCGGTAAGCTTAGTTAACCCATTATCAGTGTACCTCAAAGGCCCACTAATTATTTAAATACTGTGTATTGGGTTGAAGGGACCCACTTCTGCAGTTCTTACATATGTGTCAAGATTAGTTAACACACTAGCCATATAACTTAAGAACCCACAGTAATCACTTGTTTTCTTGAATGTGTGTAAACTGCTTTTGGTAATAACTTCTGTAGTCCAGAGGTTGCTCCTGTGGGTGTATTCAAGGCATATGTTAATTGGAGATCTTTGCATTGAATATTCTCGTTTCTTGAGGCATATAAGACCAAGAAGGTGGTGGCTGGGTATGGTATGTGAACACATGGAATAAGACTGTGTGGTATGAAAGTTGAAAAGCAGAAGACTTGGCAAGGGAAAGAAATGTAGAGGTGAGGTATTTATAAAAGAGACAAGGGTTGCAGAATTTTTAACATAGAAATTGATAAAACGGTACATCCCACATGCATAATGTACAGTAAATGTTCAGCCTCTGAGGCAAGCTAAGACTTTTGAAGGCTTAAATGTATGTGTGTTGCCTGAGTTTGTGGTAGGTGGGGGGTGCTGACCATCCACTCACTCAGTGTAGTGCTGCTCTCAGGTGTCTGCCCTTTCCTCTCCTCCATCCTTCTTTCCTTCCATTCTCTTCTGTCTTTCTTTCCTTCATTCTTTCCCCATTCTTCTGCCTACGGATGACTTTACACTCCCTCTTCTGTCTTTCTTTCCTTCATTCTTTCCTCTTCCTTCTGCCTGTGGGTGACTGTACACTGAGTGACAAGCCAAATGGTTTCCTGTACACCAGGAAACCATTTACTACGCTGGATGGTAACCATATAACCAAATTATGGCAACTTGTGGGGTAGTGGGTAATTAAGGTCCTCCAGTCGGATTGGGCCAGTGAAGGTTTATATCCAAGGGGTGATTGGGGTTTATTGCTCGCATAATGCCACTTAAGGATGAGTGAGGCTGGTCACTCTCATCTTATATGTCAGGACTAATCTGCTTAGCCCCGGGCTTCTATGCTCCTCATAGGGCAATGTAGGATTGGATGATGGATGGATGGTGAGGGCATCTGCTTGTGTACTTCCCTCTCCCTGTTCTGGACTCATCCCAATGGATGTTTTAGGGCAAATAGTTACTCTTAGGTAGATCGTGATAACCTTGAATTAGTGTAGGTGTTAATATTTCAAAGTTTTGTTCATCACACATCCAGCTAAATTTTATATTAATGCACTTGCACTTAATGCCACCGAGACATAGGCCCTGAAGCCTTTGCCCAGAGTTGGACAAACTTTTACAGAGATATTGCTATTCCATATTACCAGTGTAAGGTTTTATAGTAATCCCTCCATTATCTGGACGTCCTTTATCCTAACAATCCATTACCCATACTTTGTGATCTAGCTGCTTGAAACCATTATTCATACGTTTTTCCATTTCATCCAGACAAAACACTTGCGTCCAGGTGGAAAGTATGGCCACGTGAACATTTTCACCCAGCTGGGCTGGTTTCCTTGATGTTTTTTCCATGTCACTGCAGGGTATGGCCCTGCAGTGGTGACTGCTTGTCTGTGGTTGATGGTTCACTTAACTATGGCAATTGCTGCGTGACCAGACAGTAGTGTTAAACAACAGGAACAAGCATTGTACGATGTACTGTAGTGGCCTTTTACAGTGACTTTCAAAGTTCGGTTATGTACTAAGGGGGGCCAGGGGAGAAGTCCATTATCTAGACAGATGCACTTTCCAGATATGCCTTTGGCTTTATTATGTCAGATTGAGGGATTACTGTAGTTATGTGTACATATTTAAATTGTCTAGTACTTAAGTAAATAAATGTAATTTTTTTTTTCTGGTTTTGATTCAGTGCCTTTTTTTGTGATTACTCCCATTATTAGTCTGAATATTTTCTCTTGTTAGTTAACTCACATTAATCAGTGTGTTTGACTTTTCTGTAAGTTCTTTCTTGTATCCTTAGTAGTCTTTATATTATTCTCAGTGCTGCTTGTATCCTCGAATTGCCTTAATATTTTCTCACATGGTTTGTGTTTTCTAAGTATTTTCTTCTTCAATTCGTTTTATATATACTTTGCTTCCAGGTTTCTTTGGGATCACTTACTACTAAAGGACTGGTGGAGTAAAAGATGAAAGTACAATATTCATTTTATTTCTTTTCCCATCTCATACATCATTACAAGTGTTACAATCTTTGAAGGAACACACAACAAAATGGAGTACAAAAGGAAATATAGTCACCTGCTGAAAGTAAAGTCCTCTTGGAGCTGTAAAAGGTAAGTAAAGGAGAGGAAGGAAGGGAGGTCACATTCACAGAGTCCCCCAGATGTGTGGAGTGGTGGTGAACCTGGCCAGCTTCAGGTCACCCAACACCCACCAGATGGCAGGTCAGGTCAGTGTAGTGAGGTGCACTGGTGTTGAGGGTGGGGGGGAGTGATGGTAGTCTGTAGAACTACCATCACACCCTCAACATCAGCACACCCCACCACAGTGACCTTCCCTGTCATGTGTGGGGCAGGCAGTGTGGTGAGGTGGTCTAGTGTTGGGTGGGGGAGAGGGGGTGGTGGTAGGCCCAAGGACTGGACTACCACCACACCACCCAACACTAGCTCACCCCACCACACTGACCTGCCCTGTCATGGGTGGTGGTGGTGTGGCTGGGGGGTGAGTGAGGCCTGTGTGTGCAAGGCTACAGGTAGCCTTGCCACACACAGACTCACTCACCCCAAGCCACACCACCACCAGTGACAAGGACTGGTGGGTGTTGGGTGGGGGGGGGGACCTGGAGCTGGCCAGGGTGGGAAGAGAAAGAGTTCAAGCTGTGAGAAGAAGGAGGAAGCACAGGAGAAGGGGGGGTAGAAAGGGGCAGAGTGCCCTCTCCCCCCCTCTCCCCGACCCATCAGGGAGAGGACATTCTGTCCCCGGGTTCCTATCTACCCACCCCTCCCATGCCCCTCCCTCCCAGCCCTCCCTCTCCCTCCCCCCACAGACCCCACCACTCCACACACCAGGAGGAAGGATCTGGGATGGACACAAACACACACACAAGGAAGGATCTGGGATAGGGAAGTACATACAGCCATGCATACAGGAGACAGAAAAGAGGTAAGGCAGGATACACATGCACACACTAGAAAAGAGAGAAAAAGGTTGAAGGGAAGGCTGAAGATGCTGCTGACTGGGACCAACAGGCTGCTGAGCTGGCCTACAACATCCGGGATCTGCAAATACAGGGATAGGGATGGGGGTGAGGGTGCAGAAGGAAGGGAATAAAGGAAGGAAGGAATGGATGGTAACTAAGGTGTAAGGGTAAAGGATGAAGGACTTCACCATCTGAAACAAAAGAGAAAACAGTTAAACTTTTGGGCCATGGTGTTCTCTACACTGAATATCTTAAGTCTAGTAGTATCTGAATGTCAATTATTAAATTCCTTCTTAAATCCTTTATGCATAACACCACCAGTCAATTTTACTCAGGGAGTCCTCTTGCACTGGAGGGATTAGGACTCACTAACTGTTCACTATTAGAGTCCTTCCTAAGTTGCAAAATATTCTTTTACTGGTCTGAGGAAAATTATGTCATCAGACTAAAGGGATTAATTAAGCTACTTTTTCACCTGCAGTCACTCTGTTGCCCAACTATACATATCAATATATTATACCTTCAAATAACTAATATCTACCTGCTCTCCTTGGGGGCACGGTGGCTCAGAGGTAGAGCATCAAGCTCGGGACCGGGGGGTCGCGAGTTCGAGCTGTGCCGGGAGGGGTAGCGCCTTCCTGTTACCTAGCGGGGCTATATGATCTCATTGTAGGGTCTAGCTCGGGGATTCTTTAATCCTTTACCTGCTCTCCTTACTAATGAGACACTTCTCATTATGCTTCCTATTTTCCCACTGAATATAACCCCTTACAGTACCTAAAATGAAGCCTGGATAAGGAAAAAAAAAATCAGAGCAACTCTATACGTGAACTAGTGCAATGAGAGCAGCAACATAAGTGCCCCAGGGCTTCCAGGCCCTACAGCCAAGTTCCAAAACCAACCAAAAAAACAAAAGAGCCAGACAGGCACAAAAAACTACTGATACAACAAAACCTGACACCTTAATGACGGAGCAGAGCACAACACAGACCACACTAACATAAAGAAACATTATTCATGGCTACTGAAGGCAGCCATGAACATGACTGGTATACATGCACAGTCATGTGCTAATAGTCGCTTAGTAAAGTGATCACACAGTAAATAAATGAGTCACTGGTGACTGGACTTCAGCAAACTAAGTCCTCCCATTACTATTTCTAAAGCCTGTGTAGTATGGAAAGCAGCTTGAAGTCTGTTCCACAAGGATGCCTCCAAATGAAGGATTGCAGTATTAAAAACGGTACATATATTCCACTCATATGTGTAACTCTGCCTATCTCCCCCTTTCACAACTAACAGCCTATACCCTCAACAAAATCCTCTCTTAATATTCTTTAACTCAGAAACAAGGCAATGTAATTAAACTGTTATCAAATACTCTACCCTACACTTAATACTACTGTCACTCTGTTTACCCTACTTTAAACTGCAGCTTACGTAGTACACCTAACTAAATACCCTAAACAAAGTTAATAATAAACAAAAGTAAGGTATAACTCACCATAGTGCTGTAGTGTTCCTTCATAGACTTAAATAATGCAGCAAATCTGCCACTAAATAGTTTAACACAAGTATGAGATGGATTACTAAGATGAATCAACACAATATGCCACAAATATGTAAAATTCCATCTGGATCTGTATCAATCAATTCTCTCTTAACTAAATATGTGCAATTAAGTTCTCATAGGTCATCTTCTTTACATTTAATTTTATTACTGTCCACAATAAATTATAGAAAACTTGCCTACTTGTTTTACTGCTAATCATAAAGGCAATTTGCCCATTTTATAGTATGAAATGAATGTACAAATTTCTGATATTTTGGAATACATCCCTAGCTTATAATTTCAGGGCAAGTGTTGGAAACGAACACTTTCATGTGGTAATGCCAATATGACTGGACAGCCACGCTGTCCTGTACAGCAACACAAATGTCCCTTAATTCTTTTCTTCAAGTCCTTCTCTTCCCCCCCCCCCCAAAAAAAAAAAAAAAAAAATCCACAACTTCCTTCCTATCCTATGAAGGAAGGATGATGGACTGCAAAAGAAAGACAGCCTCAGCCCACAGTCCACCAGGGTCACAGCCAAATGAGCCTGGAGAGAACTGCAAAGACAACAATGAGAACTGACTGTATTGCATCACACAGCCCATATACGCTATACAAATTTAACTGCTGATTCATCCTTTACAATTCAACATTAGTTAATAATTTAGGAACAGATGACAGGTTCCTCTTGTTAGTGGCTCTGGTATGCTTCCACCCACACGCTGACGTCCATGGGAGGGGTGTTACTAGGAGGGCAAATGTCCACAGGTCATGCTGAGCTGGACAGGCCAACACAACCTGTAAGCAAAAAACAGAAACATTAACACTGACATCACTGGAATGCCTCAAAACTTAACACAAATAACTCACACTATTCTTGTAGATGTAACCCCAAGTTCATCTGAAACATAAACCCAGTGGATTGCTGTCTAAAGATTCCATTCTGCATCAGTCCACCATCCCCCTTTTGGGGGACAGGGAGGGGGCTGAGGGATATTTGTGTAAGTGGGCAATACAGCTTCCCAGTCATATCAGTGCTACCACATGAAGGCATCCCTCTCCATCACCACCCCACCAGAATGACCTTAATCACACAATAACTCTCAATTGTGTGCAACCCCTTCAGCCACTGGCATAATTTATTTCATTATTGCTTGTGATTTTGTTCAGCTTAAGGGACACTTTTCAAACAGAAGGAGTCTGTATACGGCCTTCAATAACCCATGTGCTGTAGATGGATGCCTTCCAGTGGCACTAATATAACTTAACTGTTCCAGTGTCTGATTCTATGAACATTTCTCAGCTCCCTTCCTATCCCTCAAAAGAAGTATAGCGACCTGCAACAAAAGGGCAACTTCAACCTACACTTCACCACGTTCACATTCCAGATGAGTCTTGGGCCACAAAAAAAACAAGCCCTTCACAATATGAGATCTTCTTCTTATATATGGCTGTACAAATAAAATGCAAATGTAGAACAGAAGGTGTTAAATGCAAGGTATGTCATGGGGGAGAAGCTGTTAAAAGAGAATACACAGCAAGGTGGACAGGTATGGAAATAAAGGCCAGCAGCTTAGGTGGGAAAGGTATGTATGTACCAGGTGTGTATGTATGTATGCTACCACTGTACAGATGTTGGCCCTTTCAACCCACTGGTGTACTTTTTATATTCTAATCCTTACTGCAAATTATTTTCTTCAATTAACAAAGGATCTGCAGTTGTCAAGGGGTTAATTCAGGCTATAACTAATGCCTCGGGTTTGATGGTAACCATTCATGTGTGTGTGTGTGTGTGTGTGTGTGTGTGTGTGTGTGTGTGTGTGTGTGTGTGTGTGTGTCCAGTCTGCCAGTCAGTCCCTTATAAAACAATCCATGAGCACATTTACATTTTCTTTGCATACCTCCTCTCTTTCTATTTCTCCCATCCTTCCTGTCACCTTTAATTACTCTTCTTTCCACTTCAGGAGACTCTACACTGAGTGACAAGTATAATGGATTTCCTGTAACCCAAGAAAACATTTACAATGCTGGGTGGTAACCATATAACCAAATTAAGTGGAGATGTGGAGCCTACTATGGTGCCCCTGTTAACTTGGTGATGTGAGTGCAGCATCCATCCAGGAACCAAATCTCCACACCATTCCCCTTGCCTCGCTGTGGTGAGGCACTGTCCGCCACTTTGGAACACCAGTTCACTGCATGAAGCAACCCTGCAGTGGCAGTTGCCTGCCTGCAGTTGATGGATCTGAACAACAATATTGGGTGCCTATGCCTCATTGGGGCAATAATTAATTATAGGACTGATGTGTCATTTTTATATGTGGCCTTAGTAAAGTGAGAATTAAAGCAAGAGATGACAACTAAAAAGGAATGAGGATAACAAGAATAAAAATGTGAGGAAGAAATGATAAATATGGAGAAAAGAGGATGAACATACTGGCAATAACAGGGTAGTACAATACTTTTTCTTTCAGACCACAACCAGGGATACATGAAAAATAATTATCTATCTATTGCCAGATGCCTCAATCCCACACGGGATGGCCACAAACAAATCACCTCCATGTCGCTGTCCCCCAACATTTCACTATCCCGCTCCCAACTCACACCCCCTCTCTCATATACCTCTCCACTCCATCCCTCCATCTCATCCTCAGCCTCCCCACCCTCTCGCCCCCTCCACCTCACTCACATACACTCTCCTCGTCAATCTTTCACTCTCCATCCTCTCCACATGCCCAAACCACCTTAACGTGTTTCTCCTAACGTTTCCTAACACGTCCACATCCACACCACAACGCTCCTTCACTTCCTCATTTGTTAGTCTGTCTCTCCATGTGACTCCACATGCTCCTCTCAAATAACTTATTTCCACTGCTCTCACTCTTGACTTCTGTCCTTCCAACAGGGTCCAAGCTTCACTTCCATATGTCAGAGCTGGTATCACAATACTGTCATGTAACAACTTTTCACTTCCATGCTCACCTCCGTTTCTTATCACTGCTTTCAACGAACCAGCAACCTTCCTTCCCTCCTGTACCCTTTCGAGCACTTCACCCTCCAGACTTACATCCTTACTAATCACACTACCCAAGTACTTAAATAAACTCACATTCTCCATATCCTTCCCATCCAATCTCACTGTACATTCATTGGCTTCACTTCTCTCGAAGACCATCACTTTACTTTTCCCTACATTCAACTTTAGATTCCGTTTCTTACACAATCTCCCAAACTCATCTACCAAGCCTTGCAGCTCCCCTTCATCTTCACTCAACACAGTATCATCTGCAAACAACAGTACAGGGAGTTTCCAAACACTGCCCTCTCTCGCTAGGGCCGCTCCAACATCCACTGCCCGACTTTGTATCACTTTTATAACCCCATCCATGTACAGACTGAACAACCATGGAGACATGACACATCCTTGTTTCAATCCAACCTTCAAATGGAAAGATTCACTCAGTTTGCCATCCACACGCACTGCAGCCTTAGCACCCTCATACATACTCTTCACTGCCTTCAACAACTTTCCATCCACTCTATATATTAATAAAACAAACACAGGGGAAACAAAGTGATCAATGAAGTGTGGTAAAATATACTAACCAACAGTGACTTCCAATCCCACTGCGACAGTGTTCTGTTTCTTCTTCCTGCATCAGTTTTGTAATTCTTCTCATCCTTTAAGACTCCCAGAATCTCTAACTTTAGTATTTAAAGCCCCAGCAGTGTAGTACCCTGGTCCCAAGAGTGAAGTCAAGCTGCTTCATAGATACTCCTTGGTCAACCTGTCAAAAAAAGATGAGATTAGTACAGGACACTAATCTGGTCTCTGGGACTGTGGTAAGAACGGTTAAACAGACATACAAGAGGGCATCAACCTGCTTCACAGACATCTCTAAGTCAACCTGGCGAGAAATGCATAATAGATCAGCACTGGACTCTAATTTGTTCACTGAAGTTTTGGGAAGAATGATTAAAAGTATCAAACCACCACGGCATTATCATTATTATTATTTTTTTTTTTTATCCAGTAAGGCCAAGGATGTCTTTTTCACTTAATTCCTGCCATCTGATAACTTAATTCAACTTCTCATTAGCTTTTCCAACTCATGGGGTAAGATATAGCTTCCTTAAACCCCATCAACTTATGAGGCCTTTCCTAAAGTTATATAAAATACAAGAATACACTAAAAAGGTCATCATCTGGATTTACGAGGCAAATTCATATCACCTAGTTAACCTCATAATATAATTCGGCTTCACATGCTTTTCTTATATTCATTTAACTTGCAAAAAAGAAAAAAAATGATTAAGCTCAGAAAGACCTGCTTGCTGCTATCATGAAATAATTCCAAGTTTCTATTAAAGCTGCAAGTTATTTCACATCTTTTTTTATTTATGTACAGTAAACTCACAATTATCCGGCATAATTCTGCCAACCCTTAAACTGAATAAAGCAAAATGCCGGATACAGCATGGTACCCCCAATCTGCTCAACATTCGGTATCAAGCCGGATATCGTGTTATTATCCATCTCAACCCTATACAGGTATACCCCTGTTTAATGATGCAATTGGTCATGCAATTGGTCATACCTCGGGGTAGATTTTACACGTAAAGTATAGGGTTGTTTCTGAGCCTTGGGTTTACCCCCCCAACGAAGTCCTAAACCCACCCAAATGGTCTAAGAACAAGTTTAAAGCCAATCTAATTGGCCTAATGGCTGTAAAAGAAGCTAACCTAAGCCTAACACCAGTAAATAACTTACACAAACCAACAAATAAAGTCTAAAAATCATCAAATATGTCTGGAAATAAATTAAGCTTGGTAAACTGTACCCCAAAATGACAAAGTTCACCCCACCTATGGCTAAAACACATTAATCTAAGTCTAAAAACAGTTTATAAATCAACCTAAACACACAATTTGTCTAAAATATCAAAATCTGTAAAAAAAATCAAAACCCACTGTTAAACCAGGGTTTGGCCATCGTTAGGCTGCATATGATGGTATTTCTACCCCCATCATTAAGCCGGGGTATTGCATCTAGGGGTACTGTATATCGAGGTATACCTGGATTCTAAAAACCTTCCCATAGACAAATAATAAAAACTAAGCATAAAATTCAATAAAGTAATGATACAGTACAGTAATACAGAGCCGGTTGCCTAGCGCTTACGAGCCAGCTAATACCGTACGCATCAACACTGGATATTGCAGACAACCAGCAGTTACTTCCCGTTTCAGCGTCGGATGTTGCATAATTTTGCTGGATACTGCACAACTGGATATTGTGATAATTGATAATTGGGAGTTTACTGTATTTATTTATTTATTTTTTTTATGCATGAGGTTGATGTTACTGAAGGAAGGACATTAATGAAGAATAACAATGGCTGTCAATTTACAAAAAAATCTACACTTCCCAACTTTTTTTTTTCACGTAACAAAGAGAAACATGTTGATATTACCCATCTTCACAATGTCCATGCATATTAACTGGGGTACTGTAATTATTTTATTTATTATATTTTTCTGGACAGTAAATGGTACTTCACTAAGCTGTCTGTGGAGTTCTTGGCTATTTACTCATGATTTTCTCATTTTTAAAGAAACCTCAAACCAGACCTGAGCAATTTGGATTTGCGAGTTTGTCCAGTACTGTATTTTATTTCAGCTAATCATCTCCACTAAGTTTGGGGTACATCTCGTTCTGGTATAATTGAGCTGACATTAAGTTACTGTAAATCTTGGTTAGCTTAGGGATTTAGGACACATCGAGAGGACTTTTTATTTTCTAGAATGTTTATCGATTTCATATGATTTACAAATTGTATATCTTTACAAGCGCTTCTTCAAACTCTGGGGCAAAACATTACTTGCTGTGTTTTCTATTCCATAATTTCTGGAGTTTCGGATTATTTCACGGATGAGTGCTTCTTCCTCACAACCCTCCTTCACTAACACTACCACACCATAAATTCATGCAAACTGGTCGAAAAGGAAGTTAATTAGTGCGAAACAATTGCAAATCTTGAAAAAGGATAATCAACATTTTCTTCAAAGGAATAATTTCTACTGAACATGAAATTGGTACATCTATTAAATGCTCAAAATACTAATTGCCTAAGTACTTGAACTGATGCCTTTATGCGATTATTAAGGATAGGGGTGGCCACAAAAGAATCTCGTCATGTCACTCTCCTCCGCCATCGGGTTGCTTTTTCAACTCTTAACCCAACTCTCATATACCTCTCCACCCAAACCCACCATCTCCTTCTTGGTCTCCCTCTCCCCCTCACCCACATAAACTCTCCTAGCCAGTTTCTCATTCTTCATAGGATAGAACAAGGACATGGTTCACCCTCAATGGAATTCGGTGTGTTTATGTGTACATGCGGGAGATGAGATCAACCTGGATGCAACAATTCCCTTCTTTTAAGGCGATATACTAAATTCTACCATACTTAAAATATAACCCAAACTACCACAAGATCACACACTTACCTTTGTTTGTTAAAGTAGAGCCAAAGGAACCGATATACTTAAGGAAATGGGAAATTTGTTACACGTTTAGGCCAACAGCATCCCCGACGCCTCCCATAACCATGGTGCATATAAGCGTCACATAAAGCAACTCATACATTTTTTTTATTATTCTTTGCAATTTCTAACAATTGGAAAATAAAAAAGTATAAAAATTATAATAAATAAAGGGTTGCGGCTTGCTCACATATATATGGTCCCTGCACACATACAGCGGCTAATTCAAAAACAAACTGCCACCCTTTTCGAAAGTACCTGTATGAAGTTTTACTGTATATAAAGAGACACTAAATTCATATACAGCTTTCATAATATGTTATCTTTGGTCTTATCTATTGACTCCATTGATTTAGTATTTATTAGCAGAGTAAATTGAGAGCTGGTTGAAGTTACAGGAAGAACAAGGAAGGGTGCAGAAACTTCCCATGTCTCTCTGCCTGTTAATCAAGTCAAAGTTACGAAAGGAAGTTAATCGTAAGTTTGTTTGCGAATCCAGACTAGGAGTTAGATACTTAAGCGCTGCCAGAGGAAATCGTCGTGCAAATTATGAAAGCAAGTTAAGTTTAAGTAAGATTACCTTTTATTTTCATTTTCTTTGAAGGTTGTTGGCAGTTTTCTGTTGGCCGTAATTTGTGGGAAACTATTATAAATTTTTTGTTGGTCATTATTTCTTGTCTCATGTAGTCCAGACATTTGTTTTACTATTCATCAATGGTTCTCCATACCTTTGTTTTATTGTATAAGCATATTTGCCTTGGTGTCAGCAAATTATATCCCCTTATAAGCTATTCGCCATTTGTTTTACTTGCCTTTTGTTGTGCACCATCTTTCCTCGGATTACTGGGACTTGTTATGAGTTGTAATATTAATTGTAACCCCAGTTCATCTTAATGTGAACCCGGTTGACCACAGGTTGAAACTGCCCTCCTACAGGTCACCATCCTATTTGGGAGGTTGCGAATGGATTGGAGGGTCGTTTGCATAACCAGGCCACTCTCCCACACAACAAAGGCTCAACAGAAACCACAGTTATAAATATATCTTTACTTATTTACGCATTACAAAATATATACGTCCACGAGAGGAGGAGACCCAGTCAATTAAAAATGTTGATCTGCATCCTTTAGTTGGTTGTAGGACTTGGATGTCTGTTCTATGGTTGCGTGTCGTATTCTAGGGGAAAACTGAACCTTAGCAAAGACTGCTTCTCTTGACCTTCGTATAAGAGAATGGTGTTAATTCTTTGCCATCCTCTTCCTCCCTGAGTGTCCTCCCTCTCTTCCCGCCAAAAATGAGTCCCATGAAAATTCGTATATGCATTTTCAATAGACTATAATAAAGACATCAGATAAATCTACAGTAAGAAAATGTAGCGATGAAAGAAAAAATACACTAGGAAGTTGCTGAATGATGGAATGAGAGTAATAATGATAGGAAAATGAAATATGAGTTACGACCATACATGTTAGCCTATGTGTATTCGAGTGTGATGTGTAAGTTGCTAAATACAGCTTGCACGAAAAAGGAAAATGTATGTTTGATGGCGCAAATAAAGGGAATTTCACTGGTTTTCTCTAACACTAATTTATCCATTTACATCTGAAACTCCTTCCATCCATTTCCCATTCACCTAGTTCTTGTGTTCATTCATTTATCTATCTTTTTCATGTATCGATCTATCCACCCATCCATACATCTCACAAAACTCTCCTCTCCATGCACATAATATTAACATCAGTCCTTCTATTTATGTGTCTATATAAAACATTTACCAATTCATTTCTCTCTCTCTGTATCCCTTCTTCAACCATCCATCCCTCTATCTGTCCTTGCATCTATCTATTTATCTATCTCAGAAGTGTGCAGGTAGTGGGTATATGTCTGTTTGATGTGGCTCAGGTAATTTTATGCTTATCCTAGGTCGAGTTCCATCTCCCCTGACTATTTCCAAGCTATCATCAACGCCAGGGTGTGCGTTGAGGTAGTAGGTGCGTGGAGAGGGAGGCAGGATGCTATGGAGTGGGTGCGTGGGTGTGGTATGGCTGTGTGGGTTGCTGGGAACGGACTGGTGGGGTGTATTGGTGTGGGTTTGTGAGGGAAGATGGTGTGGGTGTGTTTGAGCGTGTGTGGAGTGGGGTTGTGAGTGTGTGGTGTGCTGGTGTGGGTGTGTGGGTATGGAACGCTGTGAATCAGAGTGGGTAGGAGATTGTGGGTGCGATTCAGGGAATGGCAGCAAAACAGGAACTTGGTGTGTCCTTCCATTAGAGTGTATGTAGGCTGTGGCATCAGCTGTGGGCGTGTAGAGGGTGGTGGGGTGGGCGTGTGGGCGGTTTGTGGGCTGGTACTGGTAGATGGGCGTGGGCGTGGTGAAGTCCTGAAGCCCTGAGGAGCCATGGGGAGGGGCGAAAGTGTGGGCGTTGGTGGTGGTGGGGACATCTGGGGAGGGGGTGTGGGGTGGGGAGGGGGTCGTGTGGCGAAGGATGTGGGATGTTGAAGGCCTCGATCGTCTGGTGTGGGCGGATGTGGGTCTGTCAGAGCGGGTGTGGGTGGGTCTATCTGAGAGGGTGTGGGCGTGGGTGGGTGTGTTTTTGTGGGTGCTTCTGCTCTCAATAGTCTGCACATTTGAGGGATGAGTACTTTGGGTTTCACTAGTCAGAAACCCATTATCCAGCATGTGGGCGTTGGTGGGTGTGGGCGGGGGTGGTGTGGGCGGGGTGGGGGTGTGCGCGGGCGGTGGAGCGAGTGTGGAGGCCCGCCCACTATCCACAACCAGTCTGAAGGGGTTGGGTGATGGTGTGCTCACATGCTCATGGAACCTCAACTTCTTCCTCAATAAATGCGAGGGCGTGGGCGTGGGCGTGGGCTGTCGGGCGGGAGTGGGCGTGACCGAGGACTTTTGGGCGTGAACTGACAAGGGTTTGGGATCTCGAACATGAATTGGATTTTGATCAGACGTAATTTCTCGATCGTGAGTATTTTTTCGAATGTGGGCGGGTTCACGGGCGTCGACGGGCGTGGGCGTGTTCTCCCTGTTCCGAGAGGACGTCCTGATGCGGTGTGGGCGTGGCGTGGTGGTGGGCGTGGGCGTGGTGTGGTCCTGCGCCTGTTCTCCCTCGTAAGACACCTCGGCTCTGAATCCGTTGTCGTCTGCTATGTATGTCACCACTTGAACGCGGCCATCTGGGAGCGCCACCTGCAGAGTTTGGGATTTTGGTTAGCTTATTATTATTATTATTATTATTATTATTATTATTATTATTATTATTAACATCATCATCATCATCATCAATCACACTCACCTCGTCAACATCACAGCTTGCCAACCAACAAAATTTTAGCCAAATCATCAGAGGAGGAGGAACTGGGAGAAGAGACGAGAGGAGAGGAAAGGAGAGGAAGAGCAAGAGAAAAAGAAGAAAGAAGCGGGGGAAAGATACGAGGAAACACGAGAAGGAAAAATGGAAAAAAGGAGTGGCAGACAACCTAGGGCTCCCTCCATTACTGACCTTGTATGACCCGCTGACCGTGGCACCATCTCTGGCTTCATATCTGGCTTGGTAATTGCCCGTGTCCTTGCTCTCGACGTTGTACCCATACTTGTACTGGTCCAATACCTGTAATATTGGGAGGAGTTCAGGCAGGTACAGAAAAATCAGGGAAAAATGTGCAATAATTTACTTTAACCTGTCAAAATAATAATAATAATAATAATAATAATAATAATAATAATCCCTATCCCCTTTCAGCTCAGTTGGCCAAATGCATCCAGATTGGAGGACTGATTTTACTAGTAACCAAGGAGACTGATTCCTACCACATAAAGCCCATCGAATTTTATGCAACCACAACTTAAGTATACAAATTGAGGAAGTAGGCCAAAAAAAAAAAAATAATAATAATAAATCGCAGCGTCGAAAGTGTTAAGAATTCATTATCAACTTTTACTAGATAAGCAGAGAGGCGTATCCAGGACTGATAAGGAGGGGGGGGGTATAAGAGTGAGAGGGTGGGAGGTGGAGAGAGGTGGCTGGGAAAGATATAGGCTAATGGTTGATGTTAATTGTGTGGGTGTGTGGGTGTGGGGGTGGGTGGGGTTGTGTGGGTGGGTGGGTGTGATAAGGACGATGGAACTGGAAGCATACACATCCAATTTAACTCTCTCTCTCTCTCTCTCTCTCTCTCACACACACACACACACACACACACACACACACACACACACACACAC
>JAGKTI010003748.1:0-16738 GCA_018397915.1 Birgus latro
CACACACACACACACACACAGGCTAAATGTCACGTAAAAAATTAAGGTGATTTGCCAAAAATGATACGGTACATCCTGTTTCACAGGACTAATAAAAGGAATAGGAAGGTTCAGAAACTTCTGCACCAATAATCTTAACTAGGGCCGTGACTAAATACTGAACCATGGTCAGCACATCCTAGTAGTTTATACCGACTAACACATTATATCAGTCAAGTATGTACACGAGAACTTGACAGTGTTAATACCGGTACTTTAATTCATCTTACACGGGGCAACACGAGTATCCTACTGCAGTTTAAGCCATACGATTTTATTCAGCCAAGAATGGGTATACGTCCCGAAGCAGGTTTATATAAGCAGCTACGATAAGCAACAAAAACGTCATTGCCCATATTAGGTCCAGTTTAAACATTATCTACAGTACGTGTTAACTGCTGTCAGAGAGAGAGGGGGGGGGTTATGCCCTGATCCGTGAGGGAGTGTCATCATTGAAGCTTGAAATTGAAGAACTCGTAACTACGAAAGGTAATACATGTAAGGAAGTTTGGTGTATCCTGAGAAGAGGGGGTCGTTAATGAGTAGGGACAGAAAAATAGGCCATGAAATCCTATCTTTGAAGCCAACTCTCATAGGATGCTGTGCCAGACAGTGGATAAATACGTAGAAAAATACTGACAGAAAAATAGAACATACATACAGGCATACAGATATATAGATACGGTATACAGTAGATAAATATCGACAGACAAACTGATATAGATATAGATACTGATAAGAGCTAGACAGGTAAGTGGACAGATAGGTATTTCGAGGTCACAGAATGACCATTAGTATCGTTCGAAGGCCTAATTCCTTCAACCCATGGACGTAATATACGTCATTTCTGTTAGCAACAGCCCAATTTACCTGCATCACATCATCAGGCAAATGAGTGCAATGTGAGCTACCTTTCTCGCCTTCATCTTCTTGTTCATGTTGAAGAGCGCTTGGCAGTAAACCAACCCTGCCCTCAAACCATTAGCTTATTTTAAAGTACCTGTTTTCATTAGGTATGCTAGACTCACCAGCCATCAACATTCCAGCACACCACACCCAGTCCTTTGCTCACAGGCCCATTTCGTTTTGCCCTTAGTTTGATGGTTTTTTGCCGCCATGCAGGTCAAGTGGGGACTAACGCACTCCTTGTTTAAGTTAGTAAGGGCCTCTAGTTGTGAAGGCGTTAATGAAGCCTACTATCTAGCCTCTTCAATTTAAAAGGCGCATTCTCATGTAAATAAAACTGTCTGATAGTAGCAAGGTTTAAATGGAAATGTCGGCACCTTACTCAAAAGTTAAATGGCATGAGAGAGTATGGATTTTGATTTCACCGGACATTCTGTGCGTTTCTGGAATCCGCTCACCCATTCATTTCGGTAACAGCCAGTCCCATTCTGCGTCTTACTTTACAGTGTCGTGGATTGCTCCGAAGAAGGAATTATATAAACCGAGGCTCTTGAAATTGCGTTCACTGTGGGTTACAACAGAAGTTCGAGGAAGACAGATTTAGATGGAGGTATTGTGAATTGCAAGATACGAGTGAACTAGGTTTGTGGGAGAAGGTTATGGTAGATGGAAGATGGCTGGAGGGGGGGGGCGATGCAAAATAGCGACCGACCCCAACTGGGATTAAGATAACAAATAATAACAGCTAACACAAGGTAAATGTTGGGTCAAAATTGTTGCATTCTCCTAAAACAGAGAATTTAATTATGTGAGTAGAATTATTTCAATTTCATTTTGAAACATGTGACATGCAGACTCTAGAGGTTCAGTAATGTAGGTGACCAGGCGACACCACGAAGTCAAAATTGCTACAGCCGAATCTACCGGTACCGTAGCTGTAAGACGTTTGTCCCTGCTGGCGCCTTAGTCCACTAGACCATCAGGCATCTCCTTTGGAAACAAAGAGCTACACTTTTGATGATGACGAGGATGATGATGAATTTGTTATCTGTGAAAATATCGGAACCTGGCTATCCACCAACACGACATAAATTTAAACCCAGTCAGGTAATGAGCTTTTAACACAGTAAAATTTTACTCTACCATCCGAAGGGAGTATAGACAGCGTTAGGACGAATATTGTGCAGAAACTAGTAATACAGATACACAGCTGTATCACACGTCGGTACACTTTATACTACACATATCACACATCATGCAACACAATACCCTGTCAAACCTCACACGATCACATCCTAGCCTGTTCCAAAACACATTCACACTTTACACTGCCACATCACTTTTCGAGCTATGACTCACACTGCCGTCTCACCCTGGTAAAACTCAAACTGGCACAACATACATGACCCTGCCAAACTTAACAGTCATACATCTCACTGCCACATCACGCATTGCCACATCTCACAGTCACACCACACACGGCCACACCACTAGATGCCACACCACATAATGCTAAACCAAACGACACACTGACATATAACACCGTGTCATAATACATAGTGCCACATCACACACAACTACACTACAAAATGACACGACTTAGCCACACCAGTATAATTCCTACATCACACACTGTCGGCCATTCAGTCATGGCTGACAACGGTACTGCCATAGCTAGCTACATCACTGTCTTGCTCACCACCACACAGATACACCACGACTTTTGTCACGAATTCGTTAGACTATATATTTATACAAATTCGTGATATTGTATTAGTATTATATTGGGAATGCTTTAACAATTTTGAAACCCCTAGAGTTTCGCTCAGTTACTTACGCTCGGTTTTGCACTCATTTGAAACTAGTTTTCATAACATTCGTCATTGCTTCATAAGCGACTGTCTTTACGTACAAACAATGCGTTTCACTGAGCGATATTTTTGTGTAACTGTCGTTCCCACACCTTGCCTCTCTACCGTTGAGTTAAGCCACGCCCATTTCTCACACCCCTGTGCCAGGTATTGAACATTAGCTGGTCAGTGTCGGGCAGCCATGGGAGTAAGGAGTCGTCATGCGCAGTGCTGAGCAAGACCCTCATCATAGTGGCTACAAGTATCCAGCAGTTCAGCGATTCCTGCTTCTCCCCACCGAGTTGGTGATCGGCAGTAGTGGACATAAGAAGCGAATTGCAGTGTCTTGAGCAAGCAGATACTGAGTCTCTTCGCAGCAATGGCCAATTTCCTCCACTGATCAGTATTTACGTTCTTTGGTTTTCTAGGCTTAAGATTATTTAGCTATTTGGTTTGAGTGCATGAGTCAGTGCATTTCCTTTGCTCTGATTTTTTTTAATTTGTTTGAGATTTATGTAACGTAAATTTATTTTGTTGTAATTAATAAATTTATAGTTCTTTTCTTTGAGCTCAATTAAATGTAACAGTCTTGTTCGATTTCACCACACTGTGCTAACTTTAGTTTGCTACTGCAAGTTTGCACGGATTACTTTTATTAATCACAACTGGTATTTAGGCCAGTTCTTTTGTATTAATTCTTAAATCCGTTGTACCAACTAGGAGTTAGCACCAACAAGAACCTTTCCATTATTATTACTATTAGTTATTGATTGTCTTGGGTAAGTTCACTTTTTCAGAGAACAGTACGAACAATATAGCAGTCTTGAGTGATTAGTCTCCGCTGCTTACTGTTAAGAAAGTTCGCGAATTTCTCGTCTTTAGAGATTTGGCAAAGTAAGCCAGCATAAAAGTAAAATTTACCACTTGATTTCATAAGTCGATTCCTTTGTGTCAACTACTATTTATTTGCATTCCATACCTATTTCCACTTCCCCACAATATCTGGCAACCTCGCCAGGATATTAACTCCTAGCCTTGAAGTTATTAACGAAATAAAGGCACTCACTCTTAGCTAGGTATTAGTTATTATTAAAGTTTATAGGCATTCCCTTACTTGTGGTTATTGATTTTACTTTAATAATTTTATGTAAGTCTTCCCAGGTAGTTGCAATTTTTTATTTCTCTTTCTTTACCAGTTTAACTAAACTGGTCACCACCAGATTGTGCGTATATTCTTTATTTTCAAGTATTAGCATTCGACTGCTGAACAGCAGCCAGCACGTCAGTCTTTAGTTCACTCAGTCTCAGTCTGAGTTAGCATCACGGCGACCAGTATACAGTATATATACAGGAAGCCAAGGATATGGGGCTTACCAATCCTCAGAAAATTAAAGACTATGTGCTCTCACGGTACAATTATGAACAGCAACGTAAGAATGTCGCTCGTGAAGAGCGGAAAATTCAGCATAAAGAACATGAAAGAGAACATGAACACGAGCAAGAACAACATCAACACAAGCAAGAACAATGTGAACACGAGTGTCCTGAGCGCAATGCAGGTGAGACACATGAGCTTGAGGTGTTGAAGCTCAAGCAAGACTCCTTGACTTAGGGCACATCGGGTGCAGCCAACCCGAGCTCCACAAGTGCTCTCCGAGCACTGTTCTGGCAACCCCATGCCTCAGGCTTCCTTCGCATGAGGAAGGCGAGCAAATCGAGCTGTTCATAGCTCGTTTCGAGGACATGGCGCAGCTGTACGAGCTGGATGAGGCAGCTAAGCGGCTTCAGTTTTTTAGCTTGTTTGAGGGCCCTGCCCTCGATATTCTCCACAGAATTCGCAGAGACAATCTCACATATGAGATGATGACAGCCGCACTCATCAAAGCGTACAGTCTCACGGTTGATGATGCCAGGAGTCAATTCATGAGGGCGTGTCTCCAGGAAA
Source organism: Birgus latro (assembly GCA_018397915.1). Lineage (NCBI taxonomy): Eukaryota > Metazoa > Arthropoda > Malacostraca > Decapoda > Coenobitidae > Birgus > Birgus latro. The sequence continues at coordinate 4,741 of JAGKTI010003748.1, forward strand.
AGGAGACAGCTGTTCAGTTCCTCAACTGTTTCACTGCGTACTTAGACGAGTGGATGGAGAAAGATGAGACCCCTCACACACTAGAGGGGATAATTGACCTTGTGCTGCGTACACAGCTGGAAAAGTCGTGGCCTGCTGAGCCTTTGGCTCAGCTCAAGATTTGCCAGGTAAAGGATGCCAAGCAAATGGTGGAAAAGGCTGATGCATTCTTCACTGTGTACGGGTACCAAGCTCGTAAGCAACAGTCCTGGAACAGGACAGATACTGCCAAGTCTGGGAAGCAATCTCAGACCGAACCCCAGCATGAAGGCCATTCTCAGAATAATGGCCATGGTCCAGACAAATTGCAGAATATGGACCAAGGACAGAATGTTCAGCAACTTGCTTGGAAGAGGTACAAGCCCAAACCAGCAGCAGTATCAGCCACGCAATCGACAGGTGAGACAATCCTTTTCAGCACCAGCCCCAGTGTGTTGGAGGCAGGAGGCATATGCAGCCTTCATTCCCCAACAAGCGCACGATGGTGTCATTCCTAGCAGCACACGTCCTCCTTCACAAGGAACTAGTCCCCCTCAGACAGTGAGCCCTCCTCCACAGGTGGTCAACACTCCAACTCCCCAGATGGTGAGTACGACCCCTCAGGCATCTAGTCCTCAGGGCGTCACATTCGCAGAGTTGTGTGCTATCCAGCCTTATCAATGGCTGGCCACTTCCTCCACAGCCCCTCCCACAGGCAACAGTGCCTTCCTTGTTCAGCCAGGGTTTGTGGGAGGCGTTTCTGTAAATGTCCTGAGAGACAGTGGTTCCTCAGGTTGCTCTGTCAGGCAGAGTCTAGTTCGGCCTGAAGAATACACAGGTAGGCAGATCCAAGCTCAGCTTATTGATGGATCATTGAGATTGTTCCCTGAAGCACATATCCAGGTAGCATCTCCCTTTTGCACTGGTTCAACAGTTGCAGTTGTCACGCCAGAACCTTTGTTTGACCTTATTTTGGGTAACATACCAAGTGCCAAGTACAGTTGCACCATAGATGTCACTAAGACTTTGGCTGCAGTACCACGAGCCATGGCCAAGGCTCCAAACCGTGTCACCCCAGTGACCATTACATCACCACAAGATCTGCCTGATAGTCAAGATGTTGTCCTGGAACAACAGTCTGACCCGACACTTGCTGCTGTGCGGAAGGAACAAAGGGTAAAGTGATTAAGTATTCACCAGAAGGTCAAGCCAGGTTCCTTCATAAACAAGGACGTCTTTACCGTGAGTCACAAACACCCCAGGGCGAGATTCAACTGGAGTTTGTCGTTCCTGCAAAGTATCGCCAAGCAGTGTTAGAATTGGGTCATTGTTCAGTATCAGAAGGTCACATGAGGAAAAGGAAAACCTAAGGCCATATCCGTGCTGACTTCTGCCCAGGAATGGGAAAGGATATAGATAGGCATGTCCGTTCCTGCAGTGTTTGGCAATGTACCACCAATCAGGGGCGTGTCCTTCCTGCGCCATTTGAATCCAAGCCCATAATCTCTGAGCTATTTGAGAGAGAGGGCAGTAGTAATGAGAGTGCTGACCTGATGTCTCGCCCATTGGCCCCACCAGACACATTATGTCCAGGGCCTGTACATACATATGTACCATAGGCTAAGGGGGAAGTTCGAGAACCCCGCAGAGGCAATCCGAGGCTGTGTCTGAATTACCTTGTGGTGCGTCTCGAGAATACATGCTATCCACATGAGTGTTCACACCCATGCCAGGTGATAAAATGTGACCTGCCCAAGTTTACATAGGGATTCTCAACTTGCCGATATTAGTTGCAAGTGTAGAATCATAATGGTAGGTATGCTTTAGGATGTCTGAGTGCATAAGAACAAATATCACGGGACAGTAATTAGATTAGGAGCATATGCACAGAGCCCTGAGTTAACGGTCACTACAGTTACTTTCAACCTGTGACGGGCTGTGGGTCACTGAGCGCCCTGTTAGTTAACCTGCACCCATTGGGATCTTTTTAACGTACCAGGGGTCAATGCTGAAGGGGGTGGATCAGTTGAAGTGAAGCTGGTCTTGCATATGAGAGAAGGAGCTGGTGCCTGATTGACTGCTGTCTAAAAGCGACAGGCAAGGCTTTGGACCTCACCCTTTACATCCACACTGTGTCTATCCATTAACCAGGGAACACCTTGTTCTCCGGTTAATAGAGATATAGGTTTAACCAGTGAACTACAGGGGTCCTGAGAGATTTGAGCAATCCAAGAGCTACGTTTCCTGGTTAATAATCTACCCAATAAGGAAATAATGGCGTCCTCGAATGTACGAAGCTCTAGCCATCAGTTGAATTTTCAGCTGAAGCGTACTTTTCATTTTGTATGCGTTGACTACTAGGCAGAGGGTTATTGAAGTTTAATACAAATTGTTTGTCACATTGACACTATTGATGCTTCACCTTTATTGATTTCACAGGTGCAGTTGGCGGGTATAGCAGTTTTGCCATGCAGATCAGCTGATCGTCTCTGCTGCCTCTTCTTCTCTGCCCTCGTCATCTCCGTTTACTATTAATTTGTATTATACAATTTTACACACAGGTACAGTTACACCACACAACTGTCGCACCTACACCATGTATCACATACACCACAGTACATAGCAATTAGTTGTTAATGTAAATGTAGTGAACTTTCACTCAGTTTGACCCGAGTACAGGATTTATCACTGTCGTCACGGAGTTTTTTCCCTCAAGCTTGCTTCTTTTAATGTAAATACAAGGTTTTTATGCTCATTGGCGACAGTGATTTTCTCCTGCAGCAGGATAGTACACACACACCACAGTATGAATCTTGTGTGACTGAGTTAGGATGTATATGTATGTATATGTTGTTAAATTTTTCTGAGAAAAATTTGATTTTGATGGGGCGTAACGTCACGAATTCGTGAGATTACGTATTTATACACATTCATGACACTGTATTAGTATTATATTGGGAACACTTGAACAATTCTGAAACCCCTAGAGTTTCGCTCAGTCAGTTACCCGCCCGCATTTGCACTCACATTTGAAACAAGTTTTCATAACATTCATCATGCTTCATAAGTGACTGTTTGATGTATAGACAGTGCGTTTCATTAAGCGATATTTTTGTTTAATTGTCGTTCCCACGCCTTGCCTCTCTACCGTTGAGTTAAGCAACGCCCATTTCTCACACCACTGTGGCGGGTGTGTGAACATTAGTTAATCAGTGTCGGACAGCCATGGGAGTAAGGTGTTGTCATGCGCAGTTCTGAGCAAGACCCTCATTATAGTGGCTACAAGTATCCAGCAGTTCAGCGATTCCTGCTTCTCCCAACCGAGTTGGTGATCGGCAGTAGTGGACATAAGCAGCGAATTGCAGTGCCTCGAGCAAGCAGATACTGAGTCTCTTCGCAGCAACGGCCACTTTCCTCCACTGATCAGTATTTACGTTCTTTGGTTTTCTAGGCTTAAGATTATTTAGCTATTTGGTTTGAGTGCATGAGTCAGTGCATTTCCTTTGCTCTGATTTTTTTGAATTTGTTTGAGATTCATGTAACGTAAATTTATTTTGTTGTAATTAATAAATTTATAGTTCTTTTCTTTGAGCTCAATTAAATGTAACAGTCTTGTTTGATTTCACCACACTGTGCTAACTTTAGTTTGCTACTGCAAGTTTGCACAAAGTACTTTTATTAATCACGACTGGTATTTAGGCCAGTTCTTTGGTATTAATTCTTAAATCGTTGTGCCAACTAGGAGTTAGCACCAGTAAGAACCTTCCCATTATTATTACTATTAGTTATTGATTGTCAGAGGTAAGTTCACTTTTTCAGAGGCCAACAGTACGAACAATATAGCAGTCTTGAGTGGTTAGTCTCTGCTGTGTAATGTTGAGAATGTTCGTGAAATTCTCGTCTTTAGAGAGTCGGCGAAGTAAGCCAGCATAAAAGTAAAATTTACTACTTGATTTCACGAGACGATTCCTTTGTGTCAACTGACTATTTATTTGCTTTCCATACCTATTTCCACTTCCCCCATGACAACTTTGTAACACTTTAAAGATATATTCATTCACACTACTGCCATATCCTCGGTAATACACGCATGCTCTCTCTCTCTCTCTCTCTCTCTCTCTCTCTCTCTCTCACCAGTTTAAGAGTCAAGAATCCTCAAATCCTCTTGAGTTTCTTCTACAGGCCATGCAAAAAGGCATAACCAGTTAACCCCCAACTGGTTACTGTCCATTAAGTCGCTGGTTGTTGGACTGGCTAATATCCATCGTACAGGAAGGAAGCAAATGTCACCTCCACCTTTAAATAGCAAGATCGCCCTGCACACGGTACTGGATATTGTCGTTTGACCAGTCTTAAATTTTTTGTAAGGAAAGTAGCCTACTATCAAGCATGGCTGAAAAATAACATTTTAGATCATGCAGAATCAACCAAATCAATGAAAAAATCGCGACATAGCTTCGGGAAGCGTAGTCCATGATTGACCAATTATACTGAATTCTTCCACCGTATGCTTTCAGTACACGATCAGTACCAGATAGTCAACTTATCACAGACTTACACAGGGCGTTAGATAAAGTGCTTCAACAAAGTCTGACAGCAAAAACTAATTCACTTGGAGATCAGGGTGAACCTACTATTCTCTGGTCACACTCAGTTAAACATAAAATGCATCTTTCTCAATCTTAAATACTGAATTGTAACTGTATATTAATTGTAAAATATGGTCACCGTGAGTGCTAAGGAAAGCATTTAAAGCCTTAGTACTGTCTCAAGCACCTGTTGAGATAAGTGAACTAGACAGAAAAAGGACAGAAATTTTCGCATGGATAAATGAAGCAACTACATATGGATGGATTGGAAACTGGTTGACTGAGTGGCGGCAGAAGCAATCTTCAATAGGGATACCTCCGGTTGAGTATCCGATACATGTTATGTGGCCCAGGGTTCAGTTCTGAGCACAATAATATTTAACATTTACCTACACCAACGATAGAGATGTGGGCATCATCAGCCAACTTACAAAACTTGTCATCGACACAAGGACAAGAGATAATGCTTTATTAATCATGATGATAGAAGCAATAGCTACATAGGTTTTTTATTATGGTTGGAGTGGTCAAAACAGTGCAACAATGCCGTTCTGCCTGGATAAGTGTCAGATGATGCAAACTAGCCATGAAAACCCAAGAGCCAACAATTCTGTTAGGAAAAGCAATCCACACTTATGGCTTGGAGAGAGACTTTCGTCTAATAATCAGCAGTCACCTGAAGTTATCCAAAAAGTGCAATGAAGTAATATAGGAGAAAACAGAAGTTATATAAAGAGCCATATTAAGTACAGAAATAAAGAGATCGTCCTTTCTTTGTACAATTCTCTTCTAAGCTCACATCTCAAATACGCTGTGTACTTTTGGTCCCCAATTCTTAACAAGGATATTGTACAGGTTGAGTGAATTCAAGAATGGATTACGAAACCAGTCCCATTCATCAAACACATACCGTATGAATATTTAAAAGGCAACAGGCATTTTTTTTAGGTATGGACTAAGTATTATTACAAGCAGTTTACTGGGGAGGTTTAAAATTCATCCATTCCCGGTATAGGTTATCAGACGTTCTTAGATGTTGCTCGTCTCCCTCTCTCTAGATTTTAGTGTTATACTCACCTACACTTTCTTGATCGCTTGTTCCGGGTAGCTAAATAACTCGACGTCTGTGATACACAAAATTACTTATTATTTACATATGCCACAAATATTTGCAGCAGCCAAAACCATACTCTTCATTTTCTTACTGTACTGCACTAGTGCATGGTGCAGGCCAGGTAGGACCTTCGTCTACCAGATCGCCTCACTGGCATCGATTCCAACCAGCTGCCAGTATTTAAGAGTGTATAATAGTGTATGATTTCATGTCTTCAAATATAGGCACCCTGTCAACATTGCCTCATTCACAAGGGCAGCCATTCTGACAACAAAATTTCCACAAGCACTTCTAACCTAACACCTGAAGCCTTGCACACCTGTACTCGTGCATGCTACATTAGGTGGGGGAGGGTTAATTTACAGTGGCATTAAATGATGTTCCTTAATCTTTTAGAATGGTTATCCTTAATGATCTGTACAATACTGCATCAATATGTACAGACCTGCGGGTCCATGTAATGATTGTACAAACCGTCCACTAGAACACATTCCCATGGTACACACACAAAATCTAGTTTCACATCTTCTAATCCTTTCTCTGGATGGAGAGAAGTCTCTGGCTAAGGTTTCACACCAACCAAATATCTGTACTTGGAAGATCAGAACTTTTCTAGATGACAAAAGTAACTGTCATCAAGAATTATTTTTCGTGTAGTCTGAAGATTCTAAGAACTACCAACACTAGCCAACAGGCATCTCTTTTGTGTGAAACCCTGACTACAACTTCCCTCCATCCAGGGACAGGAATATTGGATGTGGAGGAATTATGAGCGAGACTACCAGCCAGATTCTTAAAAATAATCTCTTCCCTAAAATTTCCCTTCCTGTCAAAGGAGTTTTGATTTCCATCGATATCCAAACAGATTCCCTTGGAAGGGAAGGGAAAATGTTCAGGTTGGTAGTCCATTATACTAAAACGACCCATCCTGCTGATATCTGGTATTATGGAGCATTTGATTTATAAACTAGTACATCAAATTACACATATCTCATGCTGGATAATGAAAGCACAACACATTTGTGATGTGGAAGGTCGCCACCAGTTTGTATTCAGCCACAAATGCCATTCTGGCCAACACTGCAGCGGAGTTCACTCCTCAAGACAATATTTGATAAATTATATTCGAGGAATATTATTGTCTTTAATGTTGTTTCTTGTAAGTGTAAGAATCATTTGTTAACGCCCATCTCGTACTCACATGGTAGCGCTCACTTATTTTCCAGCTGGAAGACATGAGCCAAACCACCAGTGTGATCTTTACTGCAGATTTTCCTTTTCTGGGCAAATTAACAGGCGAAATGTGTCTTGAAGAAAATCGTCGTGTGACCCTGTTTATAATATATAAGATTTGTCAGTGTCAGATCGTAGAAGACTGGACGAATATCGAAGGCAATATGCCATCTGCTCTGTTTATGTCTGGCTGTACATCTCAGCCCACATGGGTAACACTTTTTAAAGAGATACAAATAGCACTTAAAAATCAGTACAAATTGTAAATCTTATTAATAAAATTGTAAACTTTCATCGACATTTTAAATATTTTTAAGACAATAAACTACAAAAGAATGCACAAAAATTGCGAAGGGATTTTTGAGGAGATGGGTCAAATGACTCCGTCAAGTTCCAATAATTTTGGATGCTCAAAGGGAAGACCTTGTCCTTCGAGCAGCTAGGATTTTTTTTTTTAAATAACAGTTCTGAGATGGATGTCCTTCCCATGCATCTAAAAGGGAAGGAAAAGTTTTAAAATAAGATATACGAGATTTAAACACACTCAATAAAATATATATGTCGTTACAAGGGGTCCGATGAGTTTCATATTGAACAATCCAGTTTCTGACGGGCTGGAGGTAAGCTGTTATCAAACGTTTCAGTCGTGGTGTCAGTACGTATCGCGGAAAAGGTGTAACATATTTTTTTGAGTATGTGTCACTGAGGTTTAAAGTATGGAGAGGATATCTCTACAGCAAGCGTGTGACTTTGGCCGTCACATTGAAACACCCACACTCGTCTCCCTCCACCATGGTAATGCAATTGTTCTTAACTTGCTGCTTCTGTTACAATGTTGCTTACATATGCTGAACAGTGGGCCATGGCACTGTATTTTAGCTGCAGAGTGAACTATGGCACTATATTTCCTAATTCATCGGCTGCTTTCAAAAGGCGCGGGCGTTGGGTGTACTGCATAAACATTATCAGCACCTCCCTGGGCCCCTGGCAGCAGGCACAAAAACAACGCGGGGCTGCCCATGAGAAAGCCTCTCCATACTATAAAGCTCAGTGGTGTGTGTAAGCTACTTAGCCTACTAGAAATCCACAACTTTCAAACAATAGGTAAACTCAAAACAAAATAATTGTGCTACATATCGGAGAACTGGCAAAGTGTAATGGACACATAAAAACAACATTCTACCATTTCCTCTCCCTCGCTGATATTGTAGCTAACTGTACATCTCATCCATTTTTCTGAAAGTGTTCAACATGTATAGCCTAACTATTCTGGAAACATAAGTAACATGAGGCCAAATAATATGTCTGATAAATGGTAGTTAATGCCGTGGCCAGTTAACCGGGGTCTAAAATTATTCACTTTGCCAGTAAGTAAATAATCTCTCATACGCACAATAAAAACGTCAGGGCAATCACACACACACACACACACACACACACACACACACACAAAGAGAATATACACAATAAAGCTTCAGTTAATAACATTCCTGGCCACACCATTCACTACGCCACAATCCACTGTCACAACATAACATCCCACACAAAATGAGGCCAGATTATTGTTTCCCACATCAGACAGAACCACATCACACACTGCCACAGCACAAAGAAATCTCATACCACCATACATCACACTGCAACACCAGACGCTGCCACATCTCACACTGCTCTACCACCCAATGCCATACATCATACTGTCACACCATATAATACGACACCACACAATAACATACCTAAAACTCCCACACGCTACATTCCCACACCACACGCCTTCACAACTCACTTTACCTGAATGCCATGCAACACAACGCCATATATCGCACTACTCTACTTCCAGCCGGATATTACACTGACACTTTGTAAAATACTTTTGTAATCACTTAATTCACACTCGTATTCTTGATCACACACCATGACTTCCCACTTCATAGCAAGCGCTGAGGAGTAGATGGGGACCATTGCCATGAAAACGGTACCCAAGTGCGTTCCATAACACAATTCAAGGTAAACTATAGTATTACTCATATTTACCACTAGGCAACGTACCTTGCAGCGTTTCCCGCCAAGGTTGTAAAAACTTTGGGAAGCGTTCATCAAGCTACTGACCACTTTGGCGGACATCCAAAGCCACTACAACACAACAATTACACTCACAAGCATTTCTTACCCTACATACAGTCTCTATCAGACAGCCTAAGCCACTGGGTAAGGGGCTGCATCCATTATGATGTGCCAGGGGTAAACTAGCTTTGCTGTCGGGCCCTGCTGTGGATGTCACTGACTGCACTGCGCAGTTGACCCTCTTGCGGTGTGGTGTGGTGAGGATCTGTCCCTTTGGGGCTAAGATGCGAATGAATGTGTATGAGTGGATGAGTAAATTGGTAGTATGTTGACCTGTCTCGGCTACCTCCCTTTTCTTGGGGGAAGCAGCCTAGGTATATAGATAAATAAACAGATAGATATTATGCAAGGAAGAAGGAACCAAAGGCCATGGGCCCGTTTTACTGTTCCTTCCAAGAAAAATACAAACAAAAGAGAGCCAAATTCAAGATCCGTTCATTTCGATGCCTGTACACACTGCGTTTGAAAGACTGGAGATCATAGGAAATAGGAAATACAGACAGAGGAAGACAGTTCCAGAGTTGACCAGATGCATAAATGAAGGACTGGGAGTAACGATTAACTCATACATTAGAGAGTTCGACAGAAAAGGGATGAGAGGTTGTTGTTATAGGGGTGCTACCAGCCCGTCGTAGGGGTGGAGGGATGCAATCAGACAATTCGGAGGAACAGTGACCGTTGAAGTAGCGACCGAAAAGAGATCAAGATGCAACAGAGCGGCAAAGAGACAGGTTGAAGGGAGCCAGTAAGAGGAGGAGAGTTAATGAGACGAAAAGCCTTTGACGCCACCCTATTGAGAAGAGCTGTATGTGGGGAGCTTCCCCACACATGAGAGTTGTACTCTAAACAGGGTCGAATAAAACTCGTGTATAAAGACAACATCTGTGCAGGGGTAAAGAAGGTTCGGAGTCAGCTTAGAACACCTAATCTCTTGGAAGCAGATTTCACAAGAGATGTAATATGTTCTTTCCAAGATAAATCCCGAGTGAATGAAACCCCAAGCATATTCATGGATGATGCAGGAACAAGCCGGACATTATTAAACACTAGTGGGTACTCCTGTAGAATATTTTGTCGGGTTGATAGGTGTAAGAACTGAATCTTTGATGCATTAAAAACAACAAGATTATTTTTACCCCAGCCAGAGATACGAGCCAAGTCAGACATTAGGTGTGTCATAGCCTCATCCTTTGTTTGTTGAAGTAACTGCTGAGATGGACATTGTGGGAACCAAATGAAAAGGTGAAGAGTGGAATCATCAGCGTACGAGTGGATAGGATTATATATACAGCTTAGGTCATTGATGAATAAAAGGAAAAGAGTTGTTGATGGGACAGAGCTCTAAGGAACACCACTGTTGATAGATCTACGAGAAGAACATCGGCCGTCTACAAGAGCGGCTATAGAACGACCAGAAAGTAAGCCAGAGATGAAGGCACAGATATACTGTATAGAAGGATAAAAACCGTAAGAGGGCAGTTTTCAAATTAAAGATTCATGCCAGACTCGATCGAAAGCCTTTGAGATGTCAAGTGCAATGGGAAAACTTTCGTCAAAGTCCCGAAAGGAGAATGACCAGGAGTCTGAAACATAGGTGAGAAGATCGCCAGTGGAGCGTCCCTGATGGAACCCATACTGATGATCAGAATGAAGGTTGTGATAGGAAAGATGCTTTGAAATTTTTTTGTTAAGAATAGACTCGAATACTTTTAAGACACAGGATGTTAAAGCAATTTGACGAGAGTTAGAGGGATGGGAATGGTCACGTTTCTTTGAGACTGGCTGAATGAGAGCAAACTTCCAGCAAGAAGAAAGGTACAAGCTGACAGACAAAGGTGAAAGAGTTTACCTAGGCAGGGTGTAAGCACAGAAGCACAGTTCTTGAGGACAACAGGAGGGACTCCATCAGGCCCATATGCCTTGTTAGTATTGAGGCCAGTGATGGCAGAAAACACATCAGCTGTTGAAATTTTAACGTCAGCCATGAGGAAGTCAGAGGGGGAAGTGATCGAAGAACAGCACCGGAATCGTCTAAGGTGGAACTGGAGGAGAAAGTCTGAGTGAAGATATCTGCTTTATCAGTAGAAGAAATAGCTACAGAACCATCAGAGTAGAAAAGAGGAGGGAAGGATGATGAGGTAAAGTTGTTAGAAAGCTTTTGGCAATGTACCAGAAGGAGCGGAAAGAATTCGAGTTGGAGAGTTGAGAACATTTATCGCGGATAAAATTATTTTTAGCATAGCGAAGAACAGACTTTGCACGATTCTGGGCAGAAACATAAGATGTGATTCAAGGGTGGGTTGGCTCTGGTACCTTTCATAGGCCCTCTCCTTATTGCGAACAACATTAGAATAAGCGTGATTAAACCAAGGTTTTCTTCCATTAGGCAAAGGATATGAGAAAGGAATGTATGCTTCCATGCCTGAGAGAATAACCTCCATAATGCGTAAGGCACACGCAGATGGCTCCCGGTCACGGAGACAATAATCATACCAGGGAAAATCACAGAAGTACTGCCTGAGGGCCTCCCAATCCACAGCTCCAAAGTACAACAGACAACGTTTCTTTGGAGGGTCCACAAGCCACACCAGAATGATAGGACAGGTTAAGGTAATAAGGTTATGATCGGAGGAGCCCAACGGAGAGAAAAGGTTAACAGTGTAAGCAGAAGAATTAGTTGTAAGGAAGAGGTCAATTATGTTGCAGTTCTCTCCAAGGCAGTCAGGGATACGGGTAGGGTGCTGTACAAGCTGCTCTAGGTTATTAACGATAGAAAAGGTGTAGGCTTGTTCACCTGGTGGATCAGTGAACGGAGAGGAGAGCCAAAGGTGGTGTTGAACATTGAAATCTCCTATAATGGAGATATTGAAGTTTCCTAGAATGGAGATTTCAGAGAAAGGAGAAATGGATAGAATGTGTT
>JAGKTI010003748.1:26699-39374 GCA_018397915.1 Birgus latro
TGTGTGTGTGTGTGTGTGTGTGTGTGTGTGTGTGTGTACCTGCACTCCTGTTTTCATCTCCAAGCAAAATACTTATATATTCTCTCTCTCTCTCTCTTTCTCTCTCTCATACACACACACACACACACACACACACACACACTCACACAACATTCCTCATCACTTGTACCTGGAAAAGAATATAATTCTTCTAATAAAATTAATCAAAATCTTTTCACGTGACAGTCAACTGCAGTAACTCATAGCGTAATCATCTGAACTTAACTTCTAATGATGATGTCGATGGCAAATGCCTCTCTCAGACCTCTTGACATAACTTAGCTTTAGCGCCACACGGTGCAGCAGTGTGTCTTTTTTTGCACCCTAACATGCCCTCATCCTGTCGAGCTCCCTTAGTGCCATACAGAGACATCTCACCAAAAAACTACTCCAAATACCAATAAGTTTTAACGCACTTTTCACCCGCCACTCCGAAAGCCTTCCACACTTACAGCCGTGCATTAAGGGGAGGGGGGAGGAAGTAGGTCACGCCTCTAGTGGCAGAGTGTGATGTTTGTTGGCCCTACGGCTGAGTTTCATTTCAGATCAGTAAAACATGGCTTGAACGTGTATAACAGAGTTGTTCGCTCATGGCAGGCGTGCGAAAGCCGGCCAGTCACACATACGCAGGAGTTCATCGCTTCCCTTCCTCCATCTATTTCTTCTATCTATCCAGTGCCAGGCATCCATCTGCAAGAGGTGGCCATAAACAAGTCGACTCCGCCTCGCCATGTGCTCTGCTCTATGGTTGCTCTCCCTCCAGCTCGCACCCGCCACTCTCTTATCTCATATATACCTCCACGTCATCCCTCTATCTCATCCTTGATCTCCCCCTCCTCCTCTCCCTGTCCAGCTCACTCACATACTCTTCTAGTCAGTCTCTTATTCTCCATCTTTTGCACAAGACTAAACTACTTCAAAGTATCTCTCTTGACACAATAACATCCCCATCAACAATACAAATCTCTTCTACTTCCTCACTTGACTGTCTTTCCCTTCAGCACCTAAACCCGTTTCTCCCTTACTCTTTTTCCTCTTCTCACCCCTCTCGACCACCAGTTTCTCTCTCCCACACACTCTGCCATGTAAACGTATGTGTTCCACCTCTATCATATCTTTAGAGAATCCAAGTCAGACTGACTGCTGTAGCCATTTCCTTAAAAAAAAAAAAAAAAAAAAAAAAAGTGGGCATAAATCTTCCACATACAAACAGTAAAAACATGCGTACATACATACATACATACACACATACGTACATACATATATACATGCACTAAAAGGCCAAAACGTTCTAACAATCCATATAACAAAAAATGAAACCAATGAACTCATGATACAAGTCACAAACCTGACAAACGTGACAGGCACCACATAGCTACGATATGAAATTTTTCCCACTTCCTCCCCTACACCGATACTGCTGTTTCATATATCCATTTTTCTGACAGCGTTCGACACACACACACGTAGTTACAGCAGATCCTCAAACCTATTTAACAACAGGTCATTTAAAATGTCACACAAGAGACTTCTAATGACGTTGCCAGTTCAGTTGTGGCCTAAATGTTATTCCCCTCATAGTAGGAATATACTCGTCTGGAGGTAGTAAGGCTGAAGGAAAACCAATGGATAAATGAGAAAACCATTAATTATTCCCAGTTATAACAGAGACATTTATCGGAAGGCCTCCTCAGGCCAGAGTCATCTGATAGCAAAAATGGAATAAAGAAAAAAATGAAAAAGAATATCAAAGGTACTAAGATGATCAATGACAAATTTGTAACAATACGACATTGTTTCCATTATCAAAAAATCATGAAAGGTAACCATCCACTAAACTGAGAAAATATCGCGTGGTAGTTACAGGAATACAAAGTTCTGTGGGATCACTGAGTAGATCCAGAAATATAAATATTAACGCAATTCTCACTCGTCAGTCCGAAAACCTTCCACACTTACCTGTGCATTAGTTACGTGGGACCATCATCCACTCACTTCATGTACTGCTACCTACTTCATCCTTCACATTTGTCATTCTTAATCTGTGTCTGCCCTCTTCTCTTCCTATTTCGTCTATTGCCGGTACTCTTTCTCAATCTTCTTTCCTTTTCAGGTGGCTCTACATTGACTGACAAGCCAAATGGTTTCCTGTAAGCCACGAAACCATTTACAACGCTGGGCAGGAACTATGTAACCAACTCGTATGTGTTCCCCACGTGTGAACAAGTGGGTTGGCGAAAAGGCCACCCCTTACGGGATTAGGGAGTCTGGCTAAAGATAGATAGTTAAAAATATAACTTCAATCAGCCATCCCATAATTTGGAAAAACTGTCTGCCGTCAACATGAATATAAAAACACAGGACGTGGGTGCTAAATATTCTTGGCCAAGGTTGTAAATTAATAAAGTACGCAGTCCTTCACTAACACAGGTATTACCTAACGTGCTTAAGGTTGTCTAGTGGTATCAGGAATAAGTAATCAAAAGGACAAATATAACACATGTGATCGCTAATGACTAGATCAATACAGTAGGGAAAAAGTCAACGAGTAAATACTTGCTCTCATTAGCCAATTAAAACCCCTCTGACGGTACCAAGAAAATGCAACCGTGTGAGCAATTAAAAGGACATTAAGTGTTTCAATACCAATACCTTCCATTATGACATGATATCATTCTGCTTTAACTGAGCTCCATAAGAGTAAGGATTCATCTGATTAGTCCTTATCTGCCTTCAATGATTAGCTAATGGATAATTATACTCTCTCCCCTAAGCTGAATGAAACTGTTTATTAAAAACAACTTCATTCACTACGAGAGTCTCCACCAAGTTGAATAAAGGCGACTCCACCAAGTTGAATACAGGCGTCTCTTGACAGAATGGACAATACTTTTGTTTTGTTTTTTAACCCAAAAACAACTCTAGGAGCGACCCTGCCCGTTTGTCTCTCAGCACCAGTACCGGTAACAATTTTCCAAACGAGATGCTTCACTCCCGACTTAAGTGTTTCCACACCGAACCACACCACACCACCCTATCAAAAAGCACATTACAAAATCGTCCTTCCACATCATATCACATCAAAGGTAGTAACCAAAGAGGTTCCTGATGCTCCCGCATCTTGCAATTTTGTCTTATCCACTCAAGTTTAGCTACCATGAAAACTTTCATTGTTAGGCTTTTATTTTTGCTTCTGATGTGGTTAACCATCACTGATCATCCCTTTCACAACTACAGGTACTATGAAATTTGAAAATATTGTTTGAATATAGTTGCTGTTGTTTTGTCTGCCTGATCGAGGCGATCCATCAACCGCAGGTAATTAACAGTTCCTGCAGGGCCATCCCGTGCACAGAATCAATATTCCAATACGGCTGACAACGTCATGCCACAGCGATGCGCGGAGATTAGTTTGAAGGTTTACTTCCTGGGTGAACGCCGCATTTGCGTCTCCATCCAGTTAACTGAGGCACCATAGTAGGCTTCACATCACTCCATTATTTGGCGATATGCTTATCACCCAGCGTTGTGAATGGTTTCCTGACTTACGGAAAACCATGTGGCTTTTCACTTAGTGTAGGGCCACCTGATGTGGAAAGAAGAGTACAAGTAATAGATAGTAACAGGAAGCATGCGAGAAATAGGAAGACAGGACAGACACAGAGAAAGAATGATTAACATGAAAGAAAAGAAAGACAGCACCACATCAAGTGAGTGGATGATGGTCGTCCCCACTACTACCTGTTCGAAAACAGGAAAAATAAATTAAAAACAAGATCACTTGCGAGGCAACACATGCCACCAAACCAGAGCACTTCCGACAGTTTCCTTTTTTGTAAACACATGTATTAACTTCTATTTATAACTCATAATGAAACGAATCTCTGAAATAACAGGTTACAAGGCACGCCACAATCGAAATCGTGCCATGCCATAACCTGTTCGAAGGCAATAAACAAGTGCCGTCACTGGGATTTTTCTGGGGGGCGTGGGGCTGGGGGGGGGGGGGAAGAGGGGGGCCTCCGATGGCTACCTTTACTTTTTGCACAATAAATTGCTTCAAGGATAAACATCGAAAATCTGATGTGTGTTTCGAAGTTTAACACAAATCTAGCTGCAGGGAAAAAAAAAAAAAAAAGTATCACTACACATCCGTGCCGTACGATAAAAAATGAAAACGCAGAATAGTTATCGATTCCCAGTGATGAGATCTGCGTAAGCCCCAAATTCTTCAGAATATAAACGATGCATAACTGTTCGATCAAAGATTGGAGCAAAATTCTTATTTTCAGTAAAACATGCATACACCAATGACCCAAACTTAAAGCTGGAAGCGGCGGTAACAATCACTTGTTAGAGGAAAGGGGACATTAACATTAAGAAGACACAGTATTTTTTGTAATCCACATTAGGTAAAAGTATGAAAAAATGGAACGTCTCAATGGAGACTCTTAAATCCTCTAAGTGATTTATGGTAACAGTAAGATTAAAATCAATTGTCAGTGTCGTAACGAGAGAGACAGACAGACAGAGAGGGGGGAGGAGTAACTTTCACTAAGAGGTACTGCATAATACTGAATAAAGTCTTTTGGAGATAGCAAGAATTGGCTACAAGAAGACGCTAATACAGGAGATACATGACAGGTAATGGCGTAACCACTCCAGAAGGGCCTAAAGATAAGCCATCTGTCACTGAATAAATTATCTCAGCCAATTCAAAATGATCTCAATGACGCAACTTAATGGAGATAGCTTGTATTCATTTGATTACCCAAAACCCATTGCAGCCTAAATAAAATCATCTTATGGCTGCATGGATGAAGCAGATTATTAGTATGGAAATCAGTATGGTCTGAAAATGATCTTTAACGGATCACTATTGGAGAACATGATAATCGATAAACACCGGTTCCCAAAAAATAAATAAACACACACCCATCGTAACCTTTCAATAAATCATCTGCCGGTTTCCCCCAAAATAAGTAAACAAATAAAATCACAATACTGGAATGGTTAACAGGGATGATCTTTACTATCGGACGTCTTGTAAATAAAATATGCTGTTAACATGGATAAAATAAAGACTCCATAGAGAGGGGAGACTCTTTCCGCCAATTACGCTGGCGAAGAAAGCGTTAAACCCGAAAATAAGGTGTCACTTGCTGTACAGTAGTTTATTATTAATAAAGACATTTTTCAGCTTAAGATAAGTCTCTGGCACACAAAAGGATAGTAAAGGGTACATATAACAACAGCCGTTCAGCAAAGGCATTCCGAGTCCGAATAACAGCCTCTTCAGAGTCGCAAGAATAAAGGATACGCCATCAGAGTGACCTCGTTTCAAGATACAAATTAATGCTTCAGATGGCGATATGGGGACTACCAATAACAGCCAAGTTGGTGGATCGTCCATAATCATTTCAGTGCAGTTATTTCATAATTTTTATCCATTCACACAAGAAACTTCCCATTTTATATACATATACCGGAATATATAGTGTATATACCGTATGGTTAAAAATCATTTGATGGTAGCAAGCATAGAAGCTGAATTGGGGAATGCAGTATACCGTACTCTACATAAACTCAGTCTCGTAACTTGGGGGAAAATGTATGTAGGCCTATACCTCTTTAGTACGAACAATCCACCCTCTGAACAAAGCAAGTCTAGCAGCAAAAGTAATAAATGACGAGTAATTCAAGGAAATAATTTAATGCTAATGACTATTAGACCGCTTCTCATCGAGCTTAATGAAATTTTTTGCTACAGGTATATGAAAAACACAGTGACATGGATGGTAAATAGTGCATAGTGTATCCAACAAAATTCTGTCAGAAAGTGCTGCATTTTTTTTTTTTTTTTGCACCATCACTGAAAGAGGTCTAATCTAACTAGGCTAGCTTCATCTAAGCAAAAGCTAACTTGGCTTCCTCTAAGCACTCGCACTGAAATATAGGTTATCTGAAGACACACTCCAACCGATCAACATCAGTGTTGCAACATTCTCTTACCTCCTATATCACAAGGGGGAAGAGGAGACTGTACCCAAGTGACCTGGTAACTTGACAATTTGGCACTGGCCTAAGTTTAGGGACCCAGAAGTAGGTTCGAGCTCCAATTATTTTACTTAGTTTAATAAATTTAGTTTTATCCCAGTCAGGGTTTTTAGCGTGATTCATGCGATTTTGTCATTCTTTTCTATCATTAATCAATATCTGTTCCGGTAGTTTCATCTAGCAAGTGAGAGTGGGAAACTGAGGTGTGGTGACACGGCAGAAACAAGTAGACTAAATTACACACACACACACACAACTCCCAATCCAAGTGAGCCAAGTTCGAGTCCCGCTTAGCCGGGCTGCTTGCGTGGGTGAGTTGAGCTCTCACATGTAGCTCAAGTCATGCTGTGGTGGAAGACCTGCAATATTTCGAAACTCAGCAGGATAAAGATTATGCAGTCTGTTTCCCTGTGCCTACACCTCACTCCAGCCTCGGTGAGGCTTGGTAGTGAATCGGCGTTCCTCAGGTGTATCTGGAGCCAGCCTGCTGACCCCCTTTGTTTATCCGGGGCCAGCCTGTTGACCCCCTTCGGTTAAAATACCAGATTAAAGACCTGTGTATTTTCACCTATTGGCTGCGATGAATAAATAAACTGAAAAGTGTTCTTACCGGTATTATTACCATTATTATTATTATTACTCACGGAAGTCTCTTGTTTATATTATAATTTCCGACGCTAGTAACGGAATAAGATAGTTTCCCAGCTAAGATAAAAGGAACCGAAAGCAAGCACAACACTTCCTGAGATTCAGTTTTGGCTCCAATAAAATTATGTGCAAAGTGGACGTCCATAAGCAAACGCCTGTTTGCACCACCACCTGCGTCATATGTACTCCATCCTCCACCTATCTAACAACACATCGCTGTCTACCATTACTTTCTTTATCAATGTCTGTCTCGTATCTATCTTAACCTCGTAATATTCACCACAGCACTGTTCCCTACCACTTGTTTCTGTTTTTCTGTATAAGCTGTATACCTGTCCTACCCTCCTAACCTACCCTGTACCTACAACTGTCTACTACCGCATTGTTCTGCGTCACCTGTACCTTGTGCCTGTCTTATCCCCCTAGGAACCTCATATCCCTGCCTACCACAAGCTATATTTTGTGTGTGCCTTGTTAACTGACATACACCTTCTGACTTACATGTGTACAATACCACTGTCTTCCGTTTCCCTTTCTGTATCTTTCACCTATCCTACCTTTCTCTTGACCTACCCCATACAGCTGTTCTACTTCTCAGTCTGTGATCTGTATACAACCATACACTCCTATTTCTACTTTCTGTTTCGCCGTCTTTACCCTCCTGACATACACCATACCAGTCACATTACATTCTCGTTCACCATATATGCCTTTTATCTTCTACCCTTCTCGTAACTTACACCATACCCCTATCACTAACTTTGTGCTGCCGTCTGCGCCATGTACCTCCGCCCTCCTGGAGCTTACGGCGCTAGCCCAAAGTTCCGTATTGCTGTTGGCAGAGGAGACTTCGTAGCACCCCTTCTTTCGCAAAATTATTTTCCATACTGCATCCTACTGTTTTGCATAGGCCTACTTACAGATGGCGTTAGTTATATACAAGACAATTATGAAAGTGTCTATCTATCTATTGCCAGACGCCCCAATCCCGAACGGGGTGGCCACAAACAAATCGCCACCCCGCTCCCAACTCAAACCCCCATCTCTCATGTACCTCTCCACTCCATCCCTCCATTTCATCCTCGGCCTCCCCCTCCCTCTCCCTCCCTCCCTCTCACTCAATACACTCTCCTCGTCAGTCTTTCACTCTCCATCCTCTCCACATGCCTAAATCACCTTAACGTGTTTCTCCTAACGTTTCCTATCACGTCCACATCCACACCACAACGCTCCTTCACTTCCTCATTTGTTAGTCTATCTCTCCATGTGACTCCACACGCTCCTCTCAAATAACTCATTTCCACTGCTCTCACTCTTGACTTCTGTCCTTCCAACAGGGTCCAAGCTTCACTTCCATATGTTAGAGTTGGTATCACAATACTGTCATGCAACAACTTTTTCACTTCCAAGCTCACCTCCCTGTTTCTTATCACTGCTTTCAACGAACCAGCAACCTTCCTTCCCTGCTTGCACCCTTTCAAGCACTTCACCCTCCAGAATTCCATCCTTACTCATCACACTACCCAAATACTGAAATGCACTCACATTCTCCATATCCTCCCCATCCAGTCACTGTACATTCACTGGTTTCACTTCTCTCGAAGACCATCACTTTACTCTTCCCTACATTCACCTTTAGATTCCGTTTCTTACTCTCCCAAACTCATCTACCAAGCCTTGCAGCTCCCCTTCATCTTCATCTTCAAACAGTACAGGGAGTTTCCAAACACTGCCCTCTCTCACTAGGGCCGCTCCAACATCCACTGCCCGACCTTGTATCAATTTTATAACCCCATCCATGTACAGACTGAGCAACCATGGAGACATGACACATCCTTGTTTCAATCCAACCTTCAAATGGAAAGATTCACTCAGTTTGCCATCCACACGCACTGCAGCCTTAGCACCCTCATACATACTCTTCACTGCCTTCAACAACTTCCCATCCACTCCATATATTCTTAATACTTTCCACAATCCTTGTCCATCCACCCTGTCATATGCTTTCTCCAAATCCATGAAGGTTGCATACAACTTCTTTCCCTTCTCTAAAAACTTTTCCACTAAAGATCGAAGAATGAATATCTGGTCGACACACCCTCTTCCATTCCTAAAACCTCCCTGTTCTTCTCCAACTAATTCCTCTGTTATTTCCCTGACTCTGCCAGTAAGTATCCTACCATATACTTTTCCTATTACACTAAGAATGCAAATGCCCCTATGATATGCAAAATATACCGCTGGTCTTCATGCGGCATTTCAAGTCCCCTGACCTAAGTAGGAATGTCTTTATAGATTCCGATGCATTTTTATATTTTTCTTCCCACCTCCGGATGCATTTACTTTTATCTAAATGGCATGGTTAGATATATCTTCCACATATATGTATAGGAATGTCACTTCATGGGTTAAATATCATAGACGTAAATGAATTAGTGACGATACAACTATAAGTGTATTAGTACGAATCCCGCTTCAGTCTACTTTAGCTGGGACAATAGGGATGTAAATGAACTATCAACTGCCGACGACTCTTCGAGTGGTGTTTCATGGTAAATAAGTCCTAACTTTGTCGAGAAACTACAAAAATACGCGAGAGACTTGAAGAAGTTAAAACTTAAATTGCAAAGGGAAAGCAAGCACATGGTGAAGATCAAGTTTGAGTATGACCTCTATGTATCGTTCGGTAATGTGAGATGTAGGCGTAACAATATCACCGTCAAAAATCAGAGGGCTTATCTTCATGTTCGTATATTGAACTTGGAATACTGGCGTCGGTTTCTCCTGTGATACGTCCTCGATTTTTTTATTTTTTTTTTTACCCTTGTACCCCTTTAGGATACTGAAACTCGGATGGTGTACTTAACATATTTCTCTCGACACCACCAGACGATTCTCTTCATATCAGGAAGGATCTCAAATAATGAGGGGGAAGGTTACACTACCATACATCCTCCCCATTCGATAAGTTTCTCCTCAAGAAGCGTAAGAGAGAACATACTCGTACACTGGCTAGGCATTAACCAGCAAGGTAGCTGGAAGAAAAGTCTAGGGAAAGGGTGAACATAATGAAACTTTTTTTTTTTTACGACTCTACGTAGGCTAATATTCTTGGGGAAAATGGTGGGATCCCCAAAACTGCATTACTGGGTTTCTAGTCACTGCTCACTGGTTTGTTATTTATCGTGATTATATGTATTAATACTGTATTTGTTTGCAATTATGCGTTACATGTTAACATGGGATACTGGGATAAATCATACCACTTACGTACAGAAAAGCGATACATATCCTTACCTGTTCAGTAGCAAGTGTTGGAAACTGATGATGAGTGCAACAATCAACGTTTAACCTCGTCAACAAACTTCTCAAGACATCCTGCTTCCACTAGGCCGTAACTGAAATCGTAATCAGACACCGCTCTATAATCACAATTAAACTCACAATAAACGCAATTCCTAGTTTTTCCCTGTCGATTATTCCAGCACTGTCAAGGTGAGTATGCCATGAAAAGTTGGAATTATGACACATAAGTCGAGGTAGTAACGGGAGGCGCCGAAAGAGGGTGACCGGAGCGGAGCGTTAGCACAACCCCCGACGACGACGTCTGGGACACAACTGACTTTCCCTGCAGCGACTACGCCAGTCCACACCACACCACCACCAGGGCAGGCGGCAGTAATGACGGATGGGGTAACTCGCTCTTCCTCCCACATCTCCTTCTTTCCCCTAGTTAGCAAATGGCCAGTGATCGTAAGGAAAAGAGGTATCCAGCTTTGTAGCTGAATGCCGATGCGAGTAAATGACGAGGAAAACGCCAAACAAACATTCCCACACTTCATACACGCAACCGTTGATTTACATATAGCAAGAATATTATTTAGCCTACATGGTTATCCGCCATTTTCACAGCTGACAAGCTGGAAAAAAGAGAAAGTTAAGAGTGGAAAATCATACCCATGCCGTTGTTTGGGATTAGGCTAGATGCTTTGCTGATGAATGCTCATTCATATTTACACCGTCTACGATGCAGTTTTACCTTGGTGTATTCCTTATTTTAAGTTTCCATTAGAGGTTTCGCCTGTATAAGTAGCCTACTGTAATGCCATGTGTAATCTCAGTTTTCACAAAACATTTTCATTCACCAGTACTACTGTACTACAAAATACATGTTCTTAACAAAAGACACGCTCATTACTGCTCGTGGGGTCATGCTTTCACAAATAATCATACACTATTTATAATTTCTTCATAGTTCCCAGTTTTCTTTTTCCCGTGGCATGGGGTGGTTCCTTGGCTCTCCCACACGTGAAAACTGGCACAATGCGTTAAATCAAGCCCGTGGGGACGCCATTCAGTGAACGCCAAGTCTCCCAATTTATCGTCTGGGAAACGATCGTGACGGCATGTATCGATATCATTTGCAAATGAGCGCGATATCATCCACAGTGAAATGTGATTTTTTTTGTTTATATCATGTCACTTTTTTTTTCTTTTTAGTTATCGGTGTGAAAATGAAGTAGCTACATTCATATAAGAGCATTAACTGATGCACTCTCTACATGAACGTTTATCTATATGTGTATGCATAGTCAGGGAGGAATTGGGTGTAGATATGGTTATATAATAATAATCTTGCCTATACTGTATATTTACAGTTACGAAGTATATGTATGCAAAGTTAGATAGATCACATGCACACAGTTTAGTAGTCTGTCATGAGCTTTGGTATCTGTTGGTTGGTGAGATTTTCCTCCCGTAGGAGGACCGGGCTCAGGGTGGAGAGCCCGTCAGAGGATGGCAGTAAACAGGGGGGCGTCCTCTGCATGGCAGCAGAGGACGCTGGCGTGGGGGGGGGGGGCGAGAGAGCAGAGTGGTCGCGGCGCCAATGGTCGGGCGCCGACGAGCTGCAGTGGTGCCGCCCCGACGATACCCCCGCTCGCCCAGCTCCCCAGCAGCAGGTGGAGGCCCAGGGGGGAAGGCCCGTCGCAGTGGTGGGAGGTTTAGCCCCGGTCCTGGAAGAGGGAGGGTAAAGTGGTGACCCTCAACCTCCTGGTGGCGGACAGGGCTGCTCCGTAAAGCAACAGGCCCATCCCCCCCAGTGGAAACACTGCTGCAGGGAGCTGGTCCCACCGAGAGCGCGGTAGAGGTGTTGTCTCGGTGGGAGATGGACTGCGAGTCTCTGTTTGGTATCTAGAATTAGCTATGCATGCCAAAATTTCCCAGAGTTAATAAGCCTTCAGATTAGCGGAAGCTCCTACTTAAGTATAAGCCAAATTATGTCATCTTGAAGGAGGACACTGCCATTTAAAGTGTGGGAACGGTCTAATGCACTGCCATTTAAGGTGATAGAATGGTTTAATACTAACCAGATTATGTACCGTAAGTAAATGCAATAATGACGGCAAATGGGCAAGAATTAAGTATTTAATCATACCGACTCACGACTCTTTCGACTGTATAGTTTCCTTAATCATATCAGACAACTTAATTTAGCCCAGTGAAGGCCTCTCGTAGCGATAGGGTTAAGAAAAATCTCCATATATCCCCTTCAGCACAAAGGTAATCTGTTCAATACTGCTCTTGTTACTACCAGACTACTCTTTAACTTAGGAAAGACATTTCGTAACGATGGAATTAACAGTATCTAACGAAATAAACTCAGTTCACATCAAGCCGCATGAGGACTTGGTAACAAAATAAGAAGGTTCAGGAATAATGCCTACCAACTTTACCAAGGTTCATTAACCCTGCTCAGGTAACCCTCTATTTTTATTACATGTCAGGTAACCCGGGGTCTGACAGACTCGAACTTTACAGGAAAAATACTTGCATTACATTTTTTGAAATATGCGCTGAAGCACAACTTACATAGCATGTTTTCTTACTTCTGACCATAACTGAAAAAAAAAATTGAATTTCTGAAAATAT
>JAGKTI010003748.1:44175-54989 GCA_018397915.1 Birgus latro
TTTCGTTTTTGAAGGCTCCAACATGCTTGCATGCGTCGGCCTTGGTCACCTAATGGCGGCTCTCCACGCTGCTCGATCCCTGGCAGCCTCCCTGTTCAGTCCCTTAACCCTTAAGTCACACTTAATGACCTCGTCCCATGTCTTTCTCAGTCTACCCCTCCCCCAATATTAACACCTCTCACCCTCTGTACCCAATTATCATCCCCCATCCTCTCCACATGTCCAAACCACCTCAGCCTACCTCTCCTCATCACAGCACCAATACACTCCAGTCCCATCCTACCTCTCAACTCTTCCATCGTAAACCCAGCCCCACCAGGCCTTGCACGCAGGGACACACTGCACATCCACCTAATCATTGTCATTTCTGTACGTTTAAACCTGCGAATATCCTCTTCCTTTACTGCCCAGGTCTCACTACCAAACAGCATCACACTCCTAACACATGCTGCATACAGACCCCTTAGCACATAAGAAGAGTTCCTCTCAATGTCAGGAGAGGCAACAGCTCCCTGAACTTCTTCCAACCACTTCTCATCCTAGCAATCGAGCTAACTCCAGCCCCACCTCCGGCACATAACATGTCTCCCAAATAACGAAACTCCTCCACACAATCACGAGACTCACCTGCAAGTTCAACCCTCTCACGCCTAACAATCTCCACCTGCTCTCCCCGACACGCCGCACACATGAAATCAGCATCATCTCGCAGTCTACCTCTAATACCACTACATCTCTTGTGCACCCACTTATCACAAACACAACACAATTTGGAATTACTTCCCACACCCTTGTGGCAAACTGCACATGGCCACTCTCCCTCTCCTCTGATTGTACCGCCACCAACCCTAGATATCATCACTTTTGTTTTATCTGTATTTACCCTTAAGCCTTTGTACCCCATACCATCTCTCCACTTCTTAAATCTTTCCTCCGCCTCCTTTTCATTCTCTGCAATCAACACCAAATCATCAGCATAGAGCATCTCCCATAGAAGTCCATCTCTGAAGTCACATGAGAGGGCTTCAAGCACCATGATAAACAACAAGGGACTCAAAACTGACCCCTGATGCACACCAACATTCACGGAAAACCCATCAGTCAACGCTCCATTCACTCTTACCTGGGTGCGAGCACCCATGTACATGGCCATAACCACCCTAACCAGCCATTCTTCCAACCCTAGCTTTCTCATTGCTCACTTCACCACCTCTAAAAGAGTGTGTGGAAAAGAATAGAAAAACCAAATATGAGTTCATTATTTACCTTAGTTTGGCCATGGTACGCTATTTATGGACATTTTTGTGAAAAATGTAGTGCGCCTTGGGAAAAAAAAAAAAAAGAGCTTGATCATATGATGTACGTAGCAGTCGCATGCTATTCTTCATATGATGTAAATAGCAGCTATCGGGTTAAAGAAAAGACAAGTGACTTGCTGCTGCTTGAAAAGGGAAACTCTATCTATCTATAGTCTGACACCTTACTCCTGCAAAGAGTGGCTGCACACAAAACGCCTCCATGTCTCTCTGTCACCCACCACTTGACTGCCCTCCCCCCAACTCACTCCCCCCTCCCTATACCACTCATCTCCATCCCTCCAACTAATCCTTGGTCTCCTCCTCCCTCTCCCTCCCTCCACTTCACCTACATACATCCTCTTAGTCAGTCTTTCATTCTCCATTCTATCCACATGTCCTAACCACATCAGTGTATTTCTCTTAATTTTCTCAATCACAACCACATCCACCCCACAATGTTCTTTCACTTCTTCATTCATCAACCTGTCCCTCCATGTCACACCACATCCTCCTCTCAGGTAACTCATTTCTACTGCTCTCACTCTTGACTTGTTCCCCTCTAGCAATGTCCATTCCTCGCTTCCGTAAATCAGAGTATTGATCACAATTCTATCATGCAGTGACTTCTTAACTTCCATACTCACCTCCCTATTTCTCATCACTACTTTCAGTGAACCAACAACCTTCCTTCCCTACTGTACCCTTGGCTAGAACCATCAGCAATAGCTGCAGAACAGGAGAAAAGATTCCTAGATTTGCTGAAGAATGTTTCAGTTCAGACCATCCAACACAGACTGAAACATGATCTTGGCTTACCTGCATGTTATGCTGCCAAGAAACCAATGCTCACTGAAGCCATGAAGAGGAAACAGATTGCTTTTTGTAGGAACTACATTCACTTCATGTTGGAGTGAGATCCAGGAAGGATATGGAAATAGCGAGGCCAGCTTAAGATTTATTCAAATGGGTACAGGAAAGGGTGCTTCCTCTCTCTGGGGTGGCCTGAGTCAGACTGCCTGCCAAGCCCCAGGCACGGGCAATGGTGGGAAACTCCCCAAGCAGATTCAAACTCCAACACCCCCTCTCCATTGCAGTGAATTCCCCACCTCCTGCAGCATTGATACAAAGCACACTGGTCGAGGAGGAGGGAGGTCACTGCAATAACAAAACAATCACTGATCATAACTTAGACAAGGCGTTACATGACACAATGCTGGCAAAATTCACATGTTACACATATGCTGGCTTAAGAATGGCATAATTGCTACAACAATAAGGAATTCAGTTACATGCGCTGGAGTAACCATTAATCTGGTATCATGGTACAAGCATAACAAGGTTATACACATTACAAAACACCTTAACATCCCTAGGGGTACAAAACACTCTAAGGTCACGGTACATAGTTTCATGAATGTCTTGGGGCACGCCTAGTGCGCCACGGCCTCTCCAGGGGAGGGAGAGGCTGAGGGGCCTCCCCTCTGCAATATTCCTCCCGCCGGGAACCACCCTCAACGTGCGTGGTGGATGTCTGTTCCCCTGTCTCCTCATAGGGGCGTAGGTGGCGGCGATTCCTCAGGGAGGTTTGCCCACTGCCACCCAGCCTCACCAGGTATTGCCTTGGGGCTGGTGTGTCAACAATAGCCCCTACACAGTCCCACCGCCTCATCTGGTTCAGTAGGCGCACCTGCTGGCCTGGGTTGAGAGAGACAAGTTTGTGTACCATCTGGTTGAATCTCGTGTCTGCTGGATCCCCAGTGTAGGCTATGGCCCGTTCCCTGCTTCGCAGCATCCCAGCCCACCGCCTGCTGATCCTGAAGTGTTCTTTGGCAGTGGGTATGGAGTCTATCAGCTGACATCCCATCAGCAGCTGGGCTGGAGAGGCATCGGTATCATGTAGTGGGATATTGAGGTATTGCACTATGACCCTGGCAGCTGCATCCGAGTCCAGGGAGCCTTCCAGGCCGGTGTTGTTCCTCAACAGCCTCTTGACGGACTTGACTGCTCATCCATTGGGCTATGGGTAATGGGCTGACGACACTCTCAGCTCCACACACCACATGGACGGGAATGCCCTCATTTCCCCGCTCACGAGGTTCGTAACCCCGTCATAAGACAGGGCATCCAGATACTGAACCTTTTGAAGCACTTAAAGAAGGCCGTTATGAGCCGTGAGCTGGTTGTGCCCCTGGGCAGATGGTCCACCCAGCCAGCCAGGTAACCTGTCTGTGTAAGCAATGTACTCTTCCCCCCCCCCCACGTTGGAACAGGTCAGCCACTGTTCACTGGAAGGGGCACTCGGGCAGGGGTGTGGGAAGCAAGTTTTCCCTGGCTGTGATGGGGCGTTGGTTTTGCATACTTGACAGTGCCTCCTCTTCTGTTCCACCTCAGCATTTATGCCAGACCAGTACACACATTGCTTGGCGTACTTGAGCATGGAGTCCCAGCCCTGGTGACCTGCACGGAGGTTGGCTAGGACTGCGTGGCAAAGGGCTGTGGGAATTACAAGCTGCAGGTGCCCCTTGTCCCTGGCATACATGACAGTGTCCCCCTGGCATGACAGGTGCCTCCTCATCCTGTACTATGAGCAGAGTGCTATCAGCTCCTCGTCCCTCTCGTTAGCCCAGTCCCCAGTGCTCACACATTCATGGAGGGGGTCCTCATCTTGGTGCACCTCCTATTCCACTTGTTGGAGGTCCACGATGGTGCCTTCTTCATCGTCTAGGGCACGCGCCATTGCTGCCGTGACCGCTGCACATGTAGCCCCATCTTCTGCCAGGTCTGTCTCGTTTGGTCTGCCCCATAGCAGGGGGTACCTTGAGAGTGGGTCTGCTGTGCGGTTCACCTCCCCTTTCAGATACTTTATGCGAAATGAGTACATCAATGTCTTCTCCCGGAGGTTGAGTATGCTGGGGTTGCTCATGTCCTTCAGCTCTTTGTCCTTGAAGATCTTGGTGAACACACAGTTGTCTGTGGTGAAGGTGAAGTCTGGACATCCCGGCAGGAACAGGCGTGCCTTTTTCAGGCACCATGTGATGCAAAGAGCCTTCCCCTCCAATGCTGAGTAATTCTTCTTAGCCACTGTTAGATGGCAGCTGCTGCTCAGGGTTAGTTTCCAGCCGCCCTTGCAGCACAAGGGGCCTCTTGAGACACACAGTGGCAGTACGGCTGCACGACCACAAAACTGATGCTAAGCCTGCTGAGGTCGGTGAACACTGCTGTGGGCCGTGTGGTCATAATACTGGAGGCCCTCCACCACAAGCTTGCCTATAGCCTCCTTTGTTGACTCAAAGGTGGACTGGAGATGGCCGTCCCAGTACACCACTTTCCCTGATGGCTTTTTCAATAATTCTCTGAAGGTCTCCATGAGTATTGTAACAGCGAGGAATGGCGCCACCTTGTTCACCAGCCCGTGCAACGATCGGGTATCTGTGAGGAAGGGGAGTGGTGACATCTAGAAATTGATTATATTGCTTAGCAAGTCCTGGCTATGCTGATACTCCTCCTGGCTGAGCTGATAACCTGCGAAGGTCGTGCTTCTCACGCAGAAGCAGGCTTTGTCTGGGCGGAGCGTAATCCCAGTTTCTGCACACGTTCGCAGGAACTGGTATGTGTGCCAGAAAGCATCAGCAATGCTACTGTCGTGCAGGAGCGTGTCGTCGACACATTTCAGTTTCCTGGGGATCTCTGCAGTTACATCGTCAAAGCGCTTGGTAAAGGCATCCTGCCTTGCTCAGTGGCCCATGTGTGTGCAATGGTAGTGGAAGTGGACCCACGGGGTAATGAAAGTGGTTTGCTTCTTGCTCTCCTCATCCAGGGGTATCTGGTGGTACCCTGAATAAGCATCCGCTACAGTTTTGAACGTGTGCTTCGGAATGCTGGTGATTGCATCGAATGGGAGGCAGGTGTGGTGGGTCTCTCCCTGGCTTGCCTGGTTCAGTCGCTGATAGTCCACTGTTCTACGCAGTCACCCATGCTTCTTCAGGACCACCACCATACGGGAACACCACTCCGTGGGTTTTTCAGTCGGAATGGGCTCGATGATATCCTTCCTTATGTCCCCTTCCAACTGCTGGAGATCTTCGTCGTACAAGTGGTGGGGGACGGATGCTGGTGTGTGCACCACTTAGGGTTTTGAACAAGGGCACAGGTGGATGTGGTGGGCTGGCCCCTTCATCTCTGGCAGGGGGACGTGGTTCACTGCGAAGGTCATGCATCTGAAGTGCTCCAGGAACCACTTTTCCAACAGGTTCACATTTTCTTCCGTCAGGGCAGGTGGGGGAGTATCGGGTTGGGCAGGGATTGGGAGCTCTTCCACCAGTTCAACAGACCCTACAGTCGCAGGCCCGTTGAGGAAGTCTTGTGGCACCATGTCCGGCACTTTGCACATCTGCAGCGACAGATAAAGCCGCTGCACCCCATCGATGAAGTATGCCTTAGCAGAACTTCTGCCCACGTTGAAGCTGCATTCTTTGTATCCCACAATGCACATCCTTCCACCTGTGAAGTGATTAATATTCACAGTAGGTTTCTTTAGATTTCGCGGGGTCAGCCCGAGGCCCCACATGGGGTGGCATTCCATTATGCATACCTGTGCCCTCGTGTCAGCTACCACCGTTACCTCGCATGCTGCAGGAGGGTCGTCACACTTCATTTCCACTCTGAGGCATGCTGATGCCTGAGCGCTGGCTACTGTGATGCTGCCAATGGTCTTGGCAGGGCTGGGCTGCTTCACTGACCTACACACTCGTTGGAAGTGGCCGACCTTCCCACACCTGCAGCAGGTGGCCTTGATGGCAGGGCACCAACACTCCCAGCTGCACTTGCAGCCACCGCACCTCCGGCAGCCCTTTGCTGGTGGAAGAGGGGCATGAGGTTGGGATGGCCCTGCACCCACCTGCCGTGCCCAAGTGGCACCGGCCACTTCCATTTCCTCCTCATCACTCACCAAAGCACCTGTGACACCATTATGGCTGTGCATGCCTGCTGGTTTCTCCGCCAATTTCAACACTTCACAGTTGTTTGTGATTTCTTCCTCAATTTGCAACACTTGAAGATGCCGCAGCACTTCTGTTTTCGAACTGAAGTTGTACAGCCCCATCATAAGTTTTTTGGATAGCATGAAATAGTTGAGATTTATGGAACACTGGGGACACTTAAAATCACACTCTACTGCCTTGGCTCCACATTTTACCACATATGAACACACTATCATTGGGCTCCTACATGTATGTGAAGAAGTCTGACCATGCTCCCACAGTGCACCTGAGGTTCACCACCACGCTCCTTACCATGCTGGTGGCCTCCTCCGTGCACATGGCCTCGAATCTATGCTTGGCCACCCATGGATCTAGGCATTGCTGCACTTCAGGATGATACAGCAATCTCACATAACCCATGGCCAATGGTGGGACCCACCTGCAACCACTGCTGTAGCACTAGACGTGTGGGCCCATGACTCGAACTGGGATGGCGACATTCCCATAGTAGCCTTACCGGGAGCTGCAGGTGGTTCCAGCACTCACCAAAGGACCTGTACCTCCAGATGCAGGGTTCGGTACACTGGCTGGTAGGCTGTCCCCATTCCTGGAGGTTGTAGCTGGGGTGGCACATTGTACATTCTGCTGCCTACTTGGTCTCCTGGCACCATGTGGCGGAACCTGTCTTTTGACCCTGGGTGCAGCTTCTCAAGCACTGGCGGCGTCGCCCCTGGGTCACCCATAGAACTTCACTGAGCCATG
This sequence comes from Birgus latro, assembly GCA_018397915.1. Taxonomy (NCBI): domain Eukaryota; kingdom Metazoa; phylum Arthropoda; class Malacostraca; order Decapoda; family Coenobitidae; genus Birgus; species Birgus latro. Next base: position 51,215 of record JAGKTI010003748.1, read on the forward strand.
CAGGGGTGAGAACCAGGAGGGAAATGGAAACAGCGAGGCCAGCTTGAGATTTATTCGCATAGGTGCAAGGAAGGGTGCATCCTCTCTCTAGGGCGGCCAGAGTAAGACTGCCAGCCAAGCCCTGGGTGCGAGCAGTGGCAGGAAACTAACAGCACGAATTCAAACTTCAACATTTCACATCAGGGCAGTGGAAGAAAATAATGTTTTCAGGTGAATCAACATTCAGGAATACCATGAAAACTGTGAAGCACCCAGAAAGTGTCATGGTTTGAGGAGCTTTCACTGATGATGTGGGAAGAGGTGGGCTGTATTTCTTACCAGAGAATACAACAATGAATGGGACAGTATCTGGATGTGTTGGAGGAGCATTTGCTGCCCTTTTATCCTATTCATCAATGTGATCTTTTTATGCATCATGGACCACCATCCCACAGGACAAAAATGGTTCGAAAGTGGTTGCAAGACAACGGGACTGAGGTCCTAGAATGGCCAGGTAACTCGTCTGATCTTAATCCCATTGAGAATGCTTGGAGCAAGATGAAGAAGGTTAGTGAGACATGCCCCTCGAATGTGAAGGACTCGGAAGGATCTCTCAAAAAGATTTGGTGCAGTATAGACAAAGATTATTTCATTCATCTGGCTAATTCCATGGTGTCTAGGCTGCGAAAAGTGTTGTTTGCCAAAGGCAATATGACTAAGTACTGATATAAGCCTCCAAAAAAATGTATGCATGTACTGCTTCACATATTTTGTATTATTTTCCTTATTACTGAGTATGTCTAAAATTTCTATTGCAGGCACTGTAGTGGTCGCCGAAGAATTATTAATAAAGTGCCACCAGAGTAAAATGGTTGAATTAATACATACTATCACTAACAAAGACAAAAAAATGCTCTGAATCATAGGGTTATTTGACTTTATTTTCAAATAAACAAGCACATTTGTTATATGAATAAACCATACAGCTAAAGAAGGAAGGGACTCGTTTCTCACTGTAACCATTTCTAATTTTAACATTTAATTTTAAAAACAAAAACAGTCACTTCAGCACACTGAAAGTAAAACTAGTAATATAGCTGTGCGCGGAAACTGTGACACAAGGCAACTAGAGCCTCGACCCATCACTCTTTGTTCGGTTCAGGTGTTGACGAGGAACCTGGCAGTCTTATGATTATAATATTAGTCTGGAAGGGGGAGGGGGGAGGCCAATATTTTTTATGATGATTTGTGCAGCACATGAGAAAGGTGGAACCTGTCTGGCCTCTTTCATAACTGAATGCAGGCTGACCATACCTGATAACCATAAGTGTTGCATTAATATCGGTCCAATATTTGGGTCTCCCCTTCCCCTTCGCGTCATATGTTTTAAGAATACGGCTGTGACAACCTACTTATATAGTATCCCTAATTCAGTTCTCAGTGCATATTTTCATCGAGGCAGGAGCCTGATATATTCTGAGCACGGACAAACAACAGATGAACATCCCGTTTCACTAGACCACATTATGAGCAAGTAGTTTCTCACTGCCACACATGATGCAGGTGACTGCGAGAAAATGGCTTGCTCAGAACTTGGGCTAGAGCAGTTGTTCCCGACCTTTATTGTCTCCTTCCCCCTTTTCCAACCACGTTCTCACCTGTGGGCCCCTACAACAAAATAGGTCGAGCTAGCAAAATTGATAGCAGCTATTTCTGCAACAAATACATACATTCATATGTCACACGCCATGCACTGTAATGCTGCTTAAATTGCATGTTTATGAAGACAGGAGACATTCAGTTCAGCACACTGAAGTAAAATATATGGCAAAAAATATTGCTTAATACTGTATATATAAGTAGGCGAAAACTATCAGTCTCATGTTTACCTAATTTGAACTTTCAAGAAAAGCTATATATTGTATTTATGAAATAAAATAAAAAGCACTAAGTCAGCACAAAGCCAAAATCATCTTCAAAATCAGTATCAAAGCAAAATCACATTGCCATAGCAACACCATAGCTAAATTAATAGTGCACTTACATAATGAACATTTATTTATCTTTTTTTTTTTTTTACTCTCCTAACAAGGTAAATACAGTACATCCCTAATATTACATCTGAGGTAATGTTTCGTCAGCTCTACTATCATCAAACCCAGAAACAGTTGCACATTATACCTTGTAGAAAAATTCAAGCATTTTAACATTCTGTTTTAAGTATTGTATAGTCTGAATTTTATACTGGACTGCATGTCTCTTAATTCCAGTAGAATAAAAATGCAAAAATATATAGAATCCCTATGGGCCCCTTGAAATTCTTGAGGGTCCATGGACCCCCGGTTGGGAACCAATGGGCTAGAGAAAAGAAATATTTTTCAGTTTATATCCGACCATCAAAATCGGGCAATTTTGAGTCGGAATATATCTGATTTTGGCCTTAATAGCTATGAAAAAGCACTTTTATTCAGGTTTGTTTTTACGAGAGAGGTGGGAGCTGGCTAAAAAGAGGGACAGGAGGGCGGCAGGCAATAATGCATGAAGCTAGTTCACGTCACTGACGCTGAAAGGCTTTGGTGGGAGAGGGTGGTGGGTGGAGGTGAAGGTGAAGGAGGGGGAAAGGGTATTAGGGAGAGTTCAGATGCTGGAAGCTAATGGTGCGGCTATCATAACAGTGTGATATGTGAATATCCTGTGAAAGTAGCATTTAGTGGTAATTATGGTCATGCTAGTGTTTGTAACGGTCCTACTAGTGTTTGTAACGGTCCTACTAATGTTTGTAACAGTCATACTGTGTCGTCTCAGTTTGTTTCACTCTTGTCCCTTTTCCATCAGCTATATCAGTTATGACCTGGTTGAAATACTGAGCACTGCAGGGTGATTTTCAGAGAAAGAAAGGACTGTTAGCAAAACTGATTGTCTGTCTTTATGGGCCTCGTACAGTCAATAGCAGTATTATATGTGTGAACACTTAAAAAAAAAAATCTTTATTTCTACACCTAGAGCACGTTTATTTATTCCCGCAGTAAGTTCAATGAACCCACTTTGAAAGGTTATTTACTAGTTCCACCGCACTATCATGGTTTCTGACAGTTATAAGGGAACACCGCCAAACTAACAAATCACATTCCTCTCCCACTACGTAGCACTTCACCGCCACATTAACCAAGCATTAATGTCATATTTTATCAATATATCCTTACGTCGCAGATTAGCACTGAAAACAGGCAATATTTAGGATTTGTTCGGGATTTTGTGACGCTGCAAGAAATAACACTTTTACTCTGTTGACAAGAAGGCAGTAGAGAGAGAGAGAGAGAGAGAGAGAGTGAGAGAATTAGGATGGTCTAGGCAATTTCTCTAAATATCATAGGAATTAACCCAATAATTAGTTTCCCCATACCACCACTCGAAACTGCTCATACAGGGTGTCTGTAAGATTGTGAGAAACTTTAGGATACCATTCTAGAATTGACAGAATATAAAAAAAAAAATGAAATTATATGTCAGCACTGAACCAGTTCTTAGTCTTTAATAAAGTACAATCGCCCAAAGAAGTGATGACTCGCTTTCTTTAAGTTTCGGACAAAACTCCCTGGGTCTGGCAACGTTTATTTAGGAGACAAACAGTCTTTGCCTGCCCTGCAAACATTATTTATGGTGTAAAAAAAAATAATCTTGCGAAAATACTTGTTAAGTATAGCTTTTTTTTTTTTTTTTTTAATAGATCAATCAAAAATAAATAAATAGTGACATCTGGCACGTTTTCACGACTCATGCCAGCAGTTACCAATGA
>JAGKTI010003749.1:0-23876 GCA_018397915.1 Birgus latro
TGTGTGTGTGTGTGTGTGTGTGTGTGTGTGTGTGTGTGTGTGTGAAACAAATAGCTTACAAGGAAGACACTAACATATTTGATGTATGACACATAAAAAACCTTATGAATCTAAAAGAAACATACATGAATTACTAATGGTTAATGCACTACATAAAATATAAACAAATAATTACATGAAACAAATGAATACTGAATGTTATCCAAAATATTACACGTAATATAAGACAAATATATATTTGATACATAAATAACCACTGAAGATATTGATTATCATTATTTACTGCATGACACACAAGATTAGAGGAATGTGTATATGACACCTACTGTTCATAAATGCATATTCTAAATCAATTATTGCTTGACAGGTAGTGTAAGACAGTAATGTATTTTGAAACACAAATAACATAACTGAAGATACTACTGCAAAAATTGTTATCTCGTGCATAATACATAAGAGAAGTATTAACATGAAAATAAAATAACAGAAATGATGATGCCAATATGAATGTGTAATCAGCGACACAATGTAAGAAAATTATATGAAAAGTAACTACCATCAACGAAGATAGTAGTAAAATGTTGTTATTTAATGCATGACATCAATCAACATATCATATGCTATTAGCCCACCGAGTCCCACCGACGTACAATGCACGTCGCTACTTTTTCCGCGGACAGACACACCGACGTGCATTGTACATCACTCAGTTGCAAGGCCCATTGTGTGCATATTTTTCAACATTCGCGGGTGACTTTTGGTAGCCATATGTGGGAGACCTTCCTCTACATGCTGTCAAGCGGGGATACTGCCTGGCCCCACCTAACCCCTCCTCCCTCCCACACTGGTCAATTCACCTGTTAGCTGTAACCTGGCCAGTAAAGGTATGTTGCCCCACGGTCTCTCCAATGATGAAATTCTCGGTGAAAGTGATTCCTGAGGTGGAGGACAAAGAAACAAAGAAGCTGGAGGTAGAAACAAACAGAAGTGATGAGGTGATACTGTCGTAAAGGAAGGTGCCATATACTGGGGTTCTGAGTGAGTGAACAATGCTTTTATTGCCTATATTATTGTGTGAAACCAATATAGACTTGTACTACACATAAATTCGTAGCAAATAAATAAATAAATATGTAATTTAAAGTGGCTTGAATTAGTTAACCCTTCCATAGTTCGTTTTCTTTAGCTAGGTACCCTGGAAAAGAAGGAAAAGGTAAGGTTGAATGACTCCTGGATCAACATTTTTAAGCTCAGGAGAGCGTTTTCTCTATGAATTTTTGATGTTTCTCGCCAAAAGCGTAGGTTTGAACCAAAAATCAAAAAGTTGAATATCGGTCGGGATCTTGGGGTAGGCTGGGTAAAAAACCGGTCGGGAGCTGGGGGTAGGCTGGGTAATAAACCGGTCGGGACTGGGCAGGTTAAATCTGGACACAAAATATGGAAAATATGGTACAATATACCAAATGTTACTACTATGTAAACTACGAACAACATTAGTCTGAAAAGCATCAATCTCTGTTGCCACCACATACTACTATTGGCTATCAGTCACTGACCGGAAGTAGTTTTTCAGAAAACACAAATGATCAATGCTTCGGTCACTTGACTGGGTAAGCAGCTTTGATACGAAAAGACTTGCATCTGAGAAGGCTTTCTCAGCTTCAAACGATGTTGGAAGGATACTTTTAAGAGCATTATACAGTAGATCTAAATTAGTTGTGCGTTTGCCTCTTGCCTCGTACACTTTCATTTCTTGCACAATGTGTACCACATCATACCCACAGTTACCCTCCACTGGTTCGTTGTTCACTGCGTCTTTGATGGCATTACCCAGTCTCGTGACATCTCTGTTGGTGAAGAGGAACATTCATCTGGCGATGTATCACTCTGAGTTTGCACAGACTGATTATTTTCCATAGACATCTGAGATGCATCCATGGCCTCACTGTTGAGAAGTCTGGAAAATAGCTTCCTAGCAGTGGTTTGGATCACTGATTTTGATGGTAATAACAAAAATGGATGATGCGGCTTTAGCGTATTCATATCAGTTACAGGATTGTTGAGATACATCAATAACCCAATCAGATTTATGTTTCTGCACTGCTCAAGTCTTTTCTGTATAGACTGTGTCTGTTCAGCAGAAAAGAAAGTGTTGTGTGTGTTCATTTTACCTAATATAAATCTGAACGCCCCTTCTGCGGAGAGCAGTGTCACATCTGTCTGACTAAGCCTTTCAATTGCAGGTTTGACTGGTTGCAACGACGATACAATAGCAACAAGAGCATCAAACTCCCTATCTGATATTTCTAGGGTATGTCTAGTATCAATCATTGCCTCTGAAATGCACGTCTTTAGGGCGAGGAATCTTTCTATCATGTCTAACAAACTATTCCACCTTGTTTTGGAATCCAGCTTTAGCTGAAGATCCTTACCATGTCCAGTATTCACATACTTTTGTATTAGTTCATTCTTTAAAGGAGATTTACGAAATATTTTTACAGTTGTCCATACTTTTTCAATTATGCTTGCAATGTTAATGTCACAATCACACCCTTTTGATGTATCAGTAAGCTCAATTACCTGTCCCAGATTATCATTATCATGATTGTCAATCTCTAGTGTAGATGTTTACTCATTGGTGACATCAGTTTCATCATCTGATTCCATACAGTCACGATCACTGACCCCTGCTGTGTCGTCATCTTCCTTGGCAGTGTCTGGACATTCATCTGCTGTGTAACTAAAATAACAGCCACACACGTGACATTTTGAAGCCACCTTTTTGTTGTAAAGGACATCACGTACAGCTAAATGAAGTCCGTATGCATAACACAGATGGTAATCGCTGTTACTGAGTCTGCCATATTTTATAACACTAGCTCCATAAGTCACGCTAGCAATTATGTAAAGGTTGAATTCTGCAAGTTTCCTTTCCACAACTCGACAGTCTTTACGGCAGGCAACGAGCCATTAATTCGTACCATAACTAAATTCCAGAACCTGTCTGTTGCATGAACATTGATGTTTAAATAGCGACGATTTCGCTGAAATGTGTATTCATCAAGTGAAATACTAAATCTTGCACCCTGTGATAGTCTTCTAGCTATTTCAGCATGCACGGTTGCTTTTGCAGTATTGTACTTGTTGTAAATCATATTCATTACAAGGTAGGTATTTGTAGGTAAAATCACTCCCATTTCAGCCAATGAGTTCCTTATAAATGCACTGTTTACTATTGCATGAACAGAAAATCCATCTACAGTGGCTAGTTTAGATACTGTTTTTTCCATACTGTCTTTAGATTTTTGTCGTGTCTTTCTCCTCTTATGAGCAGGTTCGTCATCAGCACTTACTATACTGTAGTTATATCTTCATTATGAGCACTGTAGATGACGTAGCAGCCCACTTGTTGATAATCCTTTGCACTTTAAGACAGCATGACATTGCTTGCATTTTGCGCTTTCCAGTCCTTTCAGTTATCAAAATATTTCCATGTTACTGAGCGACTTTGTCCTTTACTCTGTGACATAATGAATATTCAGTAATTGGGGTAGTACAGGTAAACCCTCTAATCAGCCAGGTTGTGTGTGGCGGACTGCCGGGTACCTATTGGTGGCTTCGCTGTCCCTGCCCCCACCCTCCCCCATCCTCCCGTAACCATGGTGGTACTACAGTTCGCCACTCACGGATTGTTCATCAGACATAAACGTGTGAATTTTACAGAGCAATACCTTGATATCTGTTTTGTCTTGGTGTGTCCATCAAACAAATGTAAGATATACTAACACCTATAACTGACTGCATCTGAACACATGGCTATAATGTTAACAGCAATTTTACGAAGGGTGTAAAGGTGTAATTGTTGTCAATTGATGCAGTTAAAAATAATCACATACAATATTTTGGTTTTGATATAATGACCGTATTGTGTGTGCTTTCATAAAATGGAAGATATAGGTATGTGGCTGACATATGCCAACTGATAGTTTACCCTTCGTTTTTTAAATACAAGAGTTAGGGGTTGAGGCCGCAGACGACGCGACGGCCAATGCAGACAACACCAACACCACTGGGGGTCCGCCGCTGACACTTAGCGGCTGGGAACAGAAACGGCGCACCTGTATCCCTTCCCGGCGCCCCTCTTACTCCCAGGTGATGCCCCGGAAAGGTAGCAGTCGCCAGCGCCTAGTCTCCGGCCAAAATTCCACTCGACAGGTAAGGGGTGGAGTTTACACCTCCATGCAATGCCGCGGTATGGCCATTGTCATACCGGGTACAGGGCAGAACCGGCCATAGTCCATTCCCCAGTTGCATCCCTGCTACAGGGCCGCGGCAAGGACATGTGTTGGTTGGGCAGGACAGGCCACAAGTCGTCCAACTCCTGTAATCGTTCCCCCCAGAATAGCGCCGCAGTACCAGCCACGAGCCGTACTAGGTACGAGGCAGGATCGGCCATAGTCCGTCCCTCTGCTACTAGTCCTCTCAGCTCCACGGTACGGGCCATTAGCCTCACCAGAGCTACAACCTCCTGTGCCACTATGACGTCGGCCACTAGTCACGTCAGGCCAGAGGTAGAGCAGGCCACTAGCCGCCCTGGAGCTGCAGTCCCCTGCGCCACCACGACGTCAGCCACTAGTTACGTCAGGCCAGAGGTAAAGAAGGCCACTAGCTGCACTGAAGTTGTTGTCCCCTGTGCCACCACGACATCGGCTATTAGTCATGTCAGGCCAGAGGTAGAGCAGGTCACTAGCCGTACTGAAGCTGTTGTCCCCTGTGCCACTACGATGTCGGCCATTAATCACGTCAGGCCGGAGGTAGAGCAGGCCACAGTCCGCTTCTCTCCCACAGGAGATCCTGCAGCCAGAGAGGACCCCTCCCCAGAGCCGTGGCAAGGCCTCACCCGAGGCCTTGGTTCCCTGCAACTCTACCAGTGTGAACAGCGGTCGAAGTGGAGCCCCAGCAGACCCCACAGCCGACATCGGGCCCTGTCCACTACTTCCTCAGCCCGAGCTTCCCGTGTGACGACCCTGACGGCGCCACCGCCCTCCAGCCGTTGCCGCAGTCCAGCCACCCCGAGTTCCAGTACCATGGGTCCTCAGTTACCCCAGGAATTGCCCTGAACACCAGGGCGCGACTTACCTGTGGACAAGACCTCTCCGAGTCTCTCCCAGACTCGACGTCAGGCCCGTCTCCTGGCTCTCTTCGGGCCAAGCCCCTAGTTCCACGACTACGTGTGGGGCCCTGTCCATGTGCGCGTCACTCTGCCCTTCCCCTGGATGGAGGAATTGACCTGCGGCACACCAGTGATAGTGACGAGAGTGGACTTTACCAATGCGTGTTCTTTCTAGACCCAGATATATGTGTGTTATCCCATGTGAGTGATTCCCTATAGTATATTCTAGTGATAAGTGACCAGGAACCCAAGTGTAAGACTGGACGAGCCTAATAGTAACTTTGGCCTAATTTATATCCCGAGTAGAGTCCCACGCATCCCCCAGTGAACGAAACGCCACAGTGACCAACAGGACAACAATATTATGCCAATCGTGCCATTCCCTTGTTTATTAAAACTATCCCTCCCCAGTGCACCGGCATGCAAGTGAAACACCTCAGTGGCTAACAGAAGGAAAAGATATTATTCCCATCGTGCCTTCCCCTTGTGTGTTAAACCTCCATCCACCCCAGTGTCCGGGCACATTAGTTAGGGTATGTCTTGGCATCTCCAAATGTCCCGCTAGAATACCGCAGTCCCCCATTCAGTGATCACTGCGCGGCCAACTCTACCTGAGATAGACTTCCGGCCGGCAAGTGTCTCTGACACAGGTGTTAACGTAATTTATATACCTGTGCCGTTCAGTGCTATACGAGATTGGGAAATTGTAGTAAATTCATTACTGTGTCCTGAATCATAAGTGTATTATATGTGTCATAAGTGCTGGGTAAATATTACCATACTTTCTACTGGCCAGTACAGTGACAGATTTCCAGTCAAGTAAAACCCTGTGTTAAGTTGTTAACTAGTTAACAACGCGTTTCGAACGCGTTCGCGTTGTTAACTGCCAGGCCCATTGAAATTCCCTACGGCGAGATTCACCGGACTGTTATGGCGAATCTGACTGCGGCCGGTCTCTTTAGACCATCTCATTCTGACTATCAACACTCTTCGCCATAGCTTTTTTAGCTACCTTTTCTTTTTTTTTCCTGCCCTAACTCTTACGGGCTCTCCACCCTTGAGCCCGTGTCACACTCGTGTGACAAATCTTATCATCATCATCTGTTAACCTATCCCCGGCCAACCCAACCTGTACTGTATTTGTTGATGTACTATTGTCTCTGGGAAGATATCTGTAATACATGTGTGTAAAAGTCACTGCCTTGATTTTGTGTCCAGTCCTATTCCTTAGAGTTACCAACCCGGTCTAGAATAGGGACCCGCTGTAGCCTGCGTAACTGAGGGCGAGAAACCGACCCGCAAATACGTAGCATAATAGTTTTGGCACCCAGATTTTTTTTTTTTTTTATAGCTCATATTTCCTAGCCGGTAATTCGAATATTTCTCTCCGTTCCGGTACTCACCTGATTCAGTGAGGGAAGGGAGCATGTGGATTGGTTTAGTCCCGCCTCTGCTGTAGTGAGAGAGAACGGCAATTTCCCCCCCCCCAGGTTGTCCAGTCATCCCATCAAACTAACCATTTAGATTATATTGCGATATAGATTGGTTTTCTGTTTTATTCTTTGCATATTGTTTATCATTATACTGATTTTAAATATCACAAAATGTATTTTCCTGTGCGTGTTTGCCTGACAAATGAGATGTTTTTTTTCTGATAATTTATTTTATTGTATTTTATTATTATAAATTAATAAACACCACCTACAAGGCATTCAGTCTTTTCATTAGTGATTGCAGAAATATGCTGAAGTGGGAGTATGAATATAATTTACATGTTAGTAACGCTACATGTATTTTTGTACTGGGGTCTTGTAACCCCACCGGACTAACCCCACAGGACCAACGAAGGGTTAATCCTGTTGCACTGCAAACTTACAGCAGTGGTTCACAAACTACCGATATTGGTAAACTAGAAGGTCTATCTATACGCCCCCCACTTTATTACCTTTTAGGAGGTGTGTCTAGATAATTAACGGACGGCTGTGTATGAATGTATTAAAACGTTGATATGTGTTCTACTGATTTCATATCATGACTATTGCACCATTTTTATTTTACGCTAAAATAAATGAGATGAGAAAGAATGAGAATCCATGTATGAAGAGTCAGATATTCCAGAATGTTGATAATTATATGCAGGACCCAAATAGTTTCCAGTGAGAGACAGGATCCCGGGATCCCGGGAAAATCATATTATCCCATTACATTCTAGTCATCACGGGAAATTCCCGGGGAATTCCCAGGATGTGAGCATTACAAATGTAAGACAGTCTTTGAATCGGGATATTCCCGGGAGTGTTATACCTTTCCCTGGAATGCATCACAGGGAGCACCAGGATCCTGGGATCCCGGGGCCTCGTTTGAAGAACCCTACTTCGTAGTGTTGCTCATGATAATGAGTGGGAGATTGTACACCAGGTGGTGGTTCCAAGACCCTATAGGCAAAAAATTATGGCCATTGCTCATGACTCTTCTTTAGCAGGTCAATGGGGGGTGAGGAAGAGTCTCTCCCGCATCTGGCAGCATTTTTACTGGCCTGGAATCCGTCGAGATGTCTCCCGGTTCTGTAGGTCATGTCACACCTGTCAGCTAGTCAGTAAGAGCAATAAGCCCATCCCTGCTGCTCCTTTGATTCCTCTACCTGTGTTTCAGGCCCCATTCACTAGAGTCCTTGTGAACATTGTTGGAACTTTGCCTAAAACCTCCTCAGACCACAAGTACATCCTCACAATGTTAGACGTGGGCACTAGATATCCCGAAGCCATTCCCTTGAGAAATATTTCAGCTAAATTGATGGTAAAAGAGATGCTGACCTTCTTTACCCGTTTTGGTCTCCCTAAGGAATTTCAGTCAATTCAAGGCAGTAATTTTAATTCCAGACTGTTCAGTCAAACCCTTAAGGAGTTAAGAATCTCCCAGATCATTTCCAAAGCATATCATCCTCTGGGTCAGGGTGCATTAGAGAGGTATCACCAGCCTTTGAAGAGTATGCTTGAAAAGGAATGGGACAAGTGTTTGCCTTTCCTACTTTTGCAACCAGAGAGGCACCGAGCGAGTCCTTGGGGTACTCCCCATTTCAGTTAAGCTTTGGCCATGAAGTAAGAGGTCCTCTTAAACTCCTCAAAGACCAATGGGTCAAGGATGATGACCAAATTAACTTGCTGGAGTATCAAGGCACCCAGTGCTTGAAGCTCAGTATTTTGATAAACCCTTAAATTAGCTGTTGATGCCAGTGGCCTAGGGGCCAGTGCAGTTTTGGTTCAGGATAATGATCAAGGTTTTGAGATGTCTGTGTCCTATTTCAGCAAAAAATTCAATAAGGCCCATAGAAATTGTTCAGCTATTGAGAAAGAACTCCTTGCACTCATACTTGCCCTTCAGCACTTCTCTGTTGATGTTGGTCCAGGGTCAGGTGATGTGGTAGTGTACACTGATCACCACCCTCTGAAATTTTTGTCCCGATTTAAGGACAAAACTCTTAGATTGACCCGTTCGGCCCTATTTCTACAGGCATATGCCTTAGAGATCCAACATGTGAAAGGTGTTACAAGTATTTTAGCAGATTACCTGTCCAGATCTTAAATTTGTATATTATCCAGAAATTTTCCCATGGTAAATTTCTTCTCTCAGGAAGGTAGGTGTCACTGGCATAGTTACCTCAGTAGTGAATTAATGAAATAGAAGATGAGAGATGATGATATATGGAGATAGGCTAGCCGTCAAGAACATTAAATATTTTTGTTATCAGTTTTGCTGCCTGTAAGGTTGAACCCTGGACCTCACTATCTTCCCTTTGTTTACTCAGTGGTCAGTTTTCTGTTCGTAACAACATAACGCTTGATACTTTTCCCAAGAAATATGCAGAGATCCTTTTGTCCTTGAACATAAGTGGGTGTGACATACAGTGTGGGAGGAACAAAGTGAGCGTATTTTCCTAACAGAAGTCTAAAGAACGCTTTCTTGGCTTTCTTGACGGCACACCATTGGCTCTGTGTGAAATGTGTTAAACCCCAATTGGTAGCAGGTGCCTCCATTGATTGTGTATGGCTGGAGATTACATTTAAGACAGCCTAGGTGGCTAGTTAGCCGGGAGAGACGGAATAAGGCTACTTTATAAGCTCGAGGACCTTGCGAGAGAATCACTTTTTGTCACTTTTTTATCACTTATTGTCACGTTACATTTTTGTCACTTTTTTGGTCACACTTTTTGTCACTTTCTTGTTACACATTTTGGTGCACTTTTCGACATATTTTCATACATTACTAAACACGTTGGTTTGATTACAAAACACACTGTTTGTGCACCATTTCCCATTTTGGGTTCACTTCTCCAGTGAACACTAGTGAGTGTTTATTTATATCTGGATTGTATCATCGACGAATTCTCCTAGTTCCTGGAGCTCTGTGAGTACGTAGCCTCCACTGATTGTAATCTGGTTAGGTAAGAAATAACTCGTTTTATATTTGTATTGTGAGGCCTGTGTAAAATCCCTATGTAAAACGAATCCTGGTTTCATCTTTGGTGTGTGTATGTTATAGTGTAAAGTACAGTAACTTAGTTTTCTTGTGACCTTTACCTTACCCCTTTGGTGATTAATTAAAGGTTAAGAGTGCACCGTAATATGTACCCCCATAACAATTGTCTCTCAGTCTTTCCTCCTATCTATTCCATCCTTCTTTTTTTTCTGTTGTCTGAGCTAGCCGTCCGTTATTTTAAGTTAAATCGCATGTCCTCATAAGCTAAATCAAAGTATTGCTCTTCTTCCAATCCTCTTTTTTCTTTCCTCATGTTTTTCTCCTTCCCCCCTCTATCTTCATCTTCTCATGTCACCCCTACCTCCTCCATTTCTCCCATTGTCCTCCAGCTTTCCCTTCAGTCTCTCCATTCCCTCTTCTGTCTACCCCATCTCTGCAGTTTCTCTCTTTATTCCAGCATTCTTTCCTGTCTTCCATCTAGTGTTCTAATACCCATTCTGTTTATCTTTTTTTCCCCCGCTCCCGTCTCTCTGGTACCTTCTGTATTCCTCTCCTTTTACCTCCAGTGTCTCTGGTTCCTCCTCTATCCATCACTTATTTACTTCTGATCCTCTCCTTCCTTCCCCCCTCCCCCTCTAGTCTCTTTCTTACTTTCTGAACCTTTCCTTTCTACGGTTCAGATTGTCTCATTCGTCCTCCACTCATTTCTTTTTCCCTGGTCTCCTTCCTTCCTCCTCTGTCCTTCAGTTTTTAACCTTTAATTTCTCTTCCTCCCTTTCCGCCCATCATTTTTACCTCATGACTCTTCTTCCTCTACCATTCCTCAATATTTTACCCTAACTTTCCTCGTTCCTCCTTTGCCTCTCCCTTTTGTATCTTCAATTTCCCTCCTACTTCCTCTTTCCCTCTCTTTTTTTTCTCCTCAGTCTCTCTCCATATTCACCTTTTCTTTTCAGTTCCCCCTTGTTTCCTCCATCCCTCCCATTTTTTCCCTCCAGCCGTTCTTCTACCTTTTATTTCCCCTCCATTATTTCCCCTGCCTCCTACCTCCCTCCTTTATTCTCACTCTCTCTTATTTTCTCTCCAGTCTCTCACCCATTCCTTCCTTCCTTCCCGTTTTATCCCTCTCGTTTCTCTTCCTCCCCCATTCCTGTATTTTTCTCATCTCCCTCCTGACTGTAACGAGAGAGAGAGAGAGAGAGAGAGAGAGAGAGAGAGAGAGAGAGAGAGAGAGAGAGAGAGAGATTAGCCTAAAGAAATTATGGCCTGCATATTCTCATTACAGGTTGTTCAGATGAAAATTAAAATCAATCTGAGGTGAATTATAAAACGTGGTTTTGAATATTACATTTATTCCAGCAGGTAATGTTTCGAAGAATTTTTAAAGCCTGGGTATTATACTCATGTTAACACCAAGCGAATTTGCTCAATCGTGATTGATGGAGGAACTCACCATCCACTCACTCGATATTGTGTGTTCAGGTGACTCTAGACTGAGTGGCGAGCCAGTAGTTCTTGTAATCCAAGAAACCATGTACTAAATTGGGTGGTAACCATGTAGGTAGGGTAAGACACTTCATTTGGATGGGGAAGCTAGAGTTTATTGCTCTATCTGGAAAAAATAATCTTTTTTTCGAAAATAATTGTTAAGGCGCAGGGGTGCAAAGAGTGGATGAACATAAAATGAAAAACCCAGAAACAAAAAAGCATTTGGGTTGTGAAAAGATTCAATCAGAGTTCTATACAGACTGACACATTACCCTAGTTACAATCGTTTCATGATTACAGTGAAGAATATAGTAATGGGTATTCAACTCTGAATCTTCTCATGTCCCAAATTATCTCTTGTTTTTGTGCTTTGTTCATCTCCGGTTCTGTACTTCTTGAATCATTGATATTAACAGTCATTTAGAATGAAGCTTCTGTTTTCTTGTGTATGACCTTATGGAAGCCAGCTGTCAAATACACACTAGCTGGACTATAAAACGACATTTAACTGTATGGTAAATGGTATAGCCAATAATGATACAGTATTAATCGAATTCTTACGTGGAATTGATTGACACGAATTTGTGGAGTTTCTCATTTTCTGAGAAGAGGTCTGAGCGTTATAGAATGTTTTCGGCTGTAACTCCCTTACTGGAGCATGAATATTGCCCTAAGTATGAATAGAAACATCCCTGGTTGTTAAGAAACTATTTTGTGCGTAAGACGCTCGTGGACGCCTGTTCGTTTGGAGTTATGACTGATGGGGAAGAGAGTGAGAATCGTTAGTAGGGTGGGCAATTTCGCGACTCCTACAAAGTTTAGTGGGGATTTGATAGAAGATCTGCAATTAAATAGGTAAAATATGGTACGTACAAAGCTGAGTTTCGTTAGGATTTTGGTAAGTGCGTCCCAATCCTTTATGTACGGAAAGCCATTTTGAACCTCCGCCATCCCTAATCAGTCACTTATGGGTGATCGAGACCAGTCACTTCAGATTAAATGTCGGGAGTGCGTAGCCTCGTCCCGAGTATCTATGCTCCTGATACGCTAGAGAAACTAATGAGAAACGTTTGCAATCAGTGGCCCAAATTTATGTCAAATAATACCATTGCTGATTTAATTTAATCTAGAAACTTATCTTGAGCCAAATTTGGGCGATTTTTGTCAAGAGAAAGTAGCCCATGCACTTAAAGAGTTTCCTTTACTAAGACAACGTCTCTTTTGATGACGCCTTACTGCCTCCAGATATGTTACTAACTTTGTGGAACCTGTCACATTAAGGAATTAGAATCCAACTCCGTAGCCTCCTGCTTCATCAACTGTATTAGGTTTATGAGATTTGCTCTCATCTGAAGCAAACAATCCGATGTTGGTGAAATATAATTAAACATTGCCAGCCATACCAAGGGAAAACAAGATGGGCTCCACACAGCAACAGTACACCGGTACAGTGGTGTGCAAATCACCACGATAAAAAAAAAATGACCTTACATGAAAGCAACATTCCAAACATTGTGTCCCTCTATATTTTAACTTTTGACCTAATAGCACCTTTATAAAGCCTTAAAAAAGGTGTTTGGGGGTATTTGCTCAAAGAAGATTGTGCCATGTCTGAAACGAATAGGTGAAGAAATAAGAATGGCGCCAATTTGTAAAAAAGAAATAGAAGAAATAAAGACAGGAAAGCAGAAGCTGAAGAAAGAGTAGGATCCCATACTCGTACTTTGGTGTGGAGATGTAATATCAGAGTAGGTACGACCATGACAGAATGGTGGCAGTATTAACTCTCAAGCTCTTATAACTCAGCTGAATGAAATTGTCTTGCCTTAGTTGGAATCGAAGGCTAGAAATGTCCCGATCATGAGGATGTTAAAAGTCTTACCATTCCTAATATAAACGTGAGGTAATAGGAAAAATAAAACGATAAAAAATCCCCTCGGACTGCAGAGGTTAAAGTTGTGTAAACTGTTAATATCTTCAATCCTTTCACTACGGGGACGCCCTGTTTATTCCGTTCTTGTTGTCTCCATGCGATTTTTTTTTTTTTTTGGGTTCAGGAGAGACTTCTCGAAATGGAGGGGTCAGATATCGTATTCATTAACACCCGGTGTTGGCAAAGGGATATTTCATTTATTTGCGTATTCATTACTTTATGTTTGTTTATTCTTTGACCTGAGAAATGGGTAGAACAGACCCTTCAAAAGTAACGTGTAGCCCTTTGAAATGGCAGTATACATCACGCAGATCACAAACATGTACCAGCTTATCTATTATTAGCGTTTGCCTGACGAGATCGGCACAATTAGGGCATTTAGCTGAATTAACCAAGTTAGTAAGATGCAGCAGTTTCGCTATACACTACCTGAAAAATTGCATAAGCCTCTTAAATAATTATCAGGCATAAATAAAAATTCAATTTACTCATTTTTTGCGTGTTCAGTATTTTATTGTGCTGACATATACCGAAGACACAATATTGCGCTGTGGCATTTTTAGCATAAACTACTCCTTCGCGTGGTGGCACCAATAGCATTGAGTGTTCCAGCTTCCCGGTTCCCTCAGTTCTTTCTCCCTGTTTTCCAAAAGGGGGATGGTGGACTGCAGGAGAAGAGCAGATGCTTTTTCCCGTTCAGATAAACCTGAGAAGACAAATACCCAACAAAAAACAATATCAAAGCAACAACGATAACACACACACAAAAAAAAACACAGCAACAACCAAAGAACAGAACAACAACCACAACAAAAAGCAACAAAACAAAAACATAGGAGCACCAAAAACAAAGGACAAACAATATAAGCAAAACAAAACTACACAAAACCCAATATAACAAAACAAAATAACACAAGACTCAACACAGATTCATTAAAACAAAACAAAGCTAAACAGGAACAAAAAATAAAATAAAAACAACACAGCACCAAAAAAAAACACTGCAACAAAAACAACAAATTAACAACAAAAACAAACAGCAACAAAACAACAGAACGAAACTACAAAAAAGGAAAAATC
Source organism: Birgus latro (assembly GCA_018397915.1). Lineage (NCBI taxonomy): Eukaryota > Metazoa > Arthropoda > Malacostraca > Decapoda > Coenobitidae > Birgus > Birgus latro. The sequence continues at coordinate 14,151 of JAGKTI010003749.1, forward strand.
AACATAAACCAACAAGTCACCAATAAAACAAAACAAAAGAACAAAAAAGAAGACACCATCAACATAATAAGTGAAAACAAAACATAAGGGAATACAAAACAAGAAACGAAAAAGAAAATTAAATAAACCTAAACGAAAAAAAGAAAACAAAAACAAAACAACAGAAACAAACACAAAAAACAAAGCAAAGGAAAAGTAAACAACAAAACTATACAGATAATTACAAATCAATAGGAACAACAACAAAACAAAATCGCAAAAAAATAAAACAGGAAGAGCAATAAGTGCTAAATCAAAACAGCAGCAACAAAACAAAACAACAAAATAAAAACCAAAACAAAAAAGAAAACAAGAACAATAACAAAACAACAAAGCACAGCAACAAACAGCAGTGACAAAACAGAAACAAAATATAACAAAACATCTACAAAACAAAACAACAACTGCAATATCCACCACCACAACAACCACCACCACAACAAAAACCAAAACAAGAAAAAACGAAAAACAAAACAGAACAATGAAGCAACAAAAACAGAATAACAAAACAATAAAACAAAAATTTGACAAAAGTCGTCCCGTGCTAAAGGAATTAAAGGCATTAACGCTATTAGTGCCTTCAAATTCAACACAGCCCATCTCTTCCTAGCTGAATGAAACTATACGAAGGTAGAAAAATCAAAATTAGATAATACAACGCCGTCACGAACTTTGTAAATCCCGCCACTACGAGAGAAATTTTACTCAGTTGAATAAATCGTCGTTGGCAGCAAGAATAATAATAATACAAAACGAATAAAACAGTCAGAGAATGGCAAAAGTAAAGTACAGAAGACATCGTACTTGGCTAAAAAATGTGTTTGAAGAATAGTGCTCATCGTAAGGATAATTTGGCAGCTACATTATTTTTTCCACTGGCTGAAGCTAATTTACATTTGCTCTCCATTGCATAGGCACGCCATAGTTTCAAACGAAAGGTTCTGGAGGGTGGGATTTTCTCGGCAACTCCGTCTCTAATAACTTTTAAATCCTTCACAGTCATGAGACAGCTACTGCTAACAAGGTTGTCTACTGTCTCCACAACATCTTATAAATGGAATCCAGTTTAATTTTCAACTCAGCTGTGCGGTCCTGACAGGTGGAGGTACAGTGGGGCGAGTTGCTATTGTCTATACTCATTAACAGGCAGACTAGGAGGTGATGAAGGGGTAGCAAAGGCAGAAGGAGGAGGAGGAGGAAGAGCCAGAGGAGGAAGGAAGAAGACGAAGAGGAAGTTGGATAATTTTCCTGATTTTCCTCCCACTCGAAATAACTGGGAGTTCCCTTAATATTGTCTGCATGAACTCACTTATTCACAGATGGCAACAAGTCTTTACTCTTAAATTTGTTACCATAATGGAATATCACACGGTTTGGGCCTGTAAATTTATCATCAAATTAAAAATACGTGCATATGAAAGAGCAAATACTAAGTGCCTAACGTTAATGCTGATAGGTCATGCAGACTTACGCTGGCATTGTATCATATCCTCTTTAGATAAGGCCAGGTTAGCCTTTTCATACTAGTGTATTTCCTGGAAGTGTAATTTTCACGCTCACATTGTCATCCAAATTATTGAGCGGACTATGTTTCGATAACAACATCGAATAGGGCATTTCTTTTTTTTTAAATCCATAAAAGACAAAGAAAGGAGTTTTGCTAATAGATTTAATGATGGAACTATTAACTGAGGTAGCAAATTGGGGTATCCACTCATCACAACAGGTGCTTCGAGAACCTAAGTACCTCAAGCACTCCAGCACCTTTCGATTTTGCCTTTTGTCAAGGCCACTGGGAGCCGGAAGTCTGGGTATGGCAATACATTTACTGATGTTATACTGTTTACAAATCTCCATAAGAAAACTAGTGTTAATCTCTGAGCCATTGTCAGTAATAATAGTGGATGGTGTAGTGAATGAACAGTTATGTGATCAATGAAAGTATATGCAGTACTCTCAGAAGCCTTGTCTTGAAGAGCTAGAAGAACACACTAACTTGAGAAATGATCAACTGCCGCAAACAAATACTTGGCACCAGACTCCATAATAGGCAATTTAATGAGATAAATAGAAACAGTTTCTCATGGGCGTGATGTAAGTGGATATTGCAAATGGGAGCAGGCAATCCAACTGTCCCTTTATGACGATTACACGGGGATTGCAGTAAACATTGATGTCCTTACACGTAGTAGGCCAATAAAATAAAGGACATGATTGTTTCAAACATCGATCCTTTCCCAGATCGGATGCATGAGGTGTGTTATGGATGATGTGAAGTATTGCAGGTATTTAATCAGTGGGAACAACTAGTTGATGTACCTCTCTATTAGGTATGTCCCTCCCAGTAAGGGATGTCTTCCTATACAAAATATCATTGTCTAACATGAGGTCATCTACTGACACTGGCAGAACAGGCAAGGTTGAATCATCTCCTAATTCTACGAAATAAATAACCTTAGACCACAGAGGGTCTGTGTGCTGCCAATTATAAACATCTGAGGTTAGAGTGGTGTAAGAACGTCATGTGGTTGACATGGTGAGAGTGCCGCGGTTACGTGACGTGAAACAGCATTTGCAGCTACATTTGATTTACCAGGCTAATATTCAAAGGTTGTGTTGAGGTCTTGGATGATAACTGACCATCATGCTAGGGGGCCGATAAGATTTCTTCCTTTGAATAAATCACAAAGTGGGATATGATCTGTTTGGATATGCACTGAATATCTGTCTCTTAAATGTCTGTGAGACCAAACAGCTACTAAAGCCTTCCATACAGTAACACTATTGTTAAGTTCAGCTGCATTACGAGCACGACCAGCATACGCAATAAAACATTCCCTCTTTGCATGATCAATTTGCATCAATCACCAGGCCGGCGACCCTGCCATCCTCAAAAAGTTACATCTGAGTCTTTAACCAGATTGTTTTACTGCACTCTCTCCTTTATTTTTTTATTTTTTTATCTTTTTACAATTGCAACAGTTAATATGCTATACTGAGCTATTTTTTTTTCTCTTCAACTGTGTTGCTCATGGTGCCAACTTTACTGCCTGACCAGCTACTCAAAAGTGTGGACAACTTCACAGTCATGCCCGATAGACTGTGCCCGATGAGGGCCCAGTCCTTGAGTCACTGCCCGATAGTGTGGACGGGGGCTGACTAGCGTCAAGCAGTATAATAACATATTCAGATGAGGGAACAACCCCACACCAGTGTTAACTGACACAAGTTACCCGTTTGGTAACCTCTTCATTCCACTGTCTTCATCGCTGTCTCTTTCCCACCCTCTACTCCAAGCACTGAGGAAGAAGGATCGGTGTTGGTTAGGTGTTGCAAATTAAAACTGGATATTTGGTTAGCTAGCCCCTGTTTGATGTTACAAAGAGCTGTTGTATGCACCTCATAGACGTGGAAATAATTAAGTGGAGCTGCTGGGAAGAGTTTTAAGGGGAGTGTTTCATAACATATGAATGTTACTGATTACCTGACTATATTTCTGGGGTTCTACTGCAATGCATTTATAATGAGATGAACCCGGTAGGGGAGTACTGCCTGTAGAGATGTTGGCGATAAAGGATTTTGGCGCCCCTTCGGTCCCAAGGCAATCCCATTCCGCTCGTCAGCTGTCCCCTCTTTCCTGCTATTTCCCTCGTGCTTGCTGTCCTCCTCTCTATCTCCTTCTCTCTTGCGCACAAGGTATTTCTGGCCTAGCGCAGTCTTCTCTCTTCATATTTCATTATATCCTATTGAGATGGAAGGTAATAAGGCAACAAAGATATTAGTATTAATTTACTGCCGATGCATTTTAATAGATATTTTGTGTCACAGAGGATAATAACCGTAGAAATTGATGAACTAGAATATCAAAATTAGATTCGTTAAAGAAAGCATTGTCGGTTCTCTTCGTTAGAGGTCAACATCTATTAGTCTGATTCACTGGACTTCGTTTCAGCAGCTTCGAAGATCATGAATAAAGAAACCAGCTGACATAATGCTCTTCTGTGCTATGGTACAGTTAGGTTTTACAGATTGCTAGCGCTTATTACTCTTTTATACTCCACGTTCGTTCATTAAATACTATAGTATTCTCTATAAATTGTTTTCTACCACTTATTAGTTATTAACCTTCATTTTCGTATAATATGATCAGATACTTGCATCACAACCACTGAAAAGTTCAGCTAATTACGTTCTACCTGACGCAGGCTCTAGGATCTGAGTGATTCATTCATGAAGATACGTGGGCTTACTACAGGGAACTGCCAGATGTCTCCAAATACTCCAATTTTTTCGCACTTTCTACTTGCTCAATTGTACGGGAAAAAAAGAAAAAAACAGACTCCATTAAAATAGGATAGAAAAGAAACTAAGAAATTGGAAATGACGTGAAGAAAACACAGCCTGATCCTGAAATTGATGAAAATTGAGTGGGAACATGACAGCCCATTATTAAGTGCTCTGTCACAACCAGCAATCACACCACTGTCAACTCCGCTGTTACCTATGCAATACTGATTGGTACGCAGATGTGTGGACAGCCATCTAGTTGTTTGGACAAAATCTAGTTATTATGAGATCTTATTCGCTCGTGAAGACATTGTAGATCATGAGTATCCAGTTATTATATTAAAGCAGTTTTGTTAATCATCACAATTGTACATATCAATTGTTTCTCCAATCATTTAACCATCTAATAAACATCTCAGTATATACACTAATCTACGTTATTACCCAGTATATAATTATTTGCTCTTAGCCCAACTTATTGTTGATTACCATTCTCTTCTGTGAGCACACAAATTGCATTTCTTTATTCTCTGATATCGAAATCCACATGGACTCCTCTAATTTATTTAGATATATCCCAATTAACTAGAATGCCCTTATTATTAGTACAGTGGCCACATACTATTAACCCATCGCGTCTGGCACATTCCCTCAAACCCTTCCCACAGCCAGGCATTCTTGAGAAAATCGTCTATTTTTCAACCTTCATATCTCAGTTAATACATAACCAAAAAAAACAAAAATGTCATAATACTCACCAATCCTTCGACTTCAAGTTGATTGCATCAGATGCTCTGTGAGGTGTATGCAGGGAAAGTGAGTGAGTGGGAAAAGGGGCAAGATTTGTTTTTTTTTGCCAATGTCCGTATGCGTGGCAGAGGTGCAGTGACACAACTAAGGCTTGGACTAGCCCACCACAATTATAACACTTGGATAACACTTCCACAAGACCGCAGTCCACCACAAACACTATTTACTTGAAAAATTTTCCAGGTTTGGGTGTACTTGCTGCTGGGAGACTGGTAACCATAACAACGTCCTTTAGGCAGACTGCCTGATCGCCTCGCCACCACACCGCCTTACACACACACACACACACACACACACGGGGATGTACGTTTGGCTTGCATTGTCACTTGATTCTGGCACCACTGTGAGACTAGACATCTGGGTATTACAACTACTACAGATACTACTATTATAACTACTACTACTACAACTTCCACTACTACTACAACTACCAGTACTACTACTACTACTACTACTACTACAACTATCACTACTATGACTATCACTACTACAACTACTACTACAACTATCACTACTATGACTATCACTATTACAACTACTACTACTACTTCCTCTACTACTACAAATACTACCACTACTACTACAGCAACTACTACTACTACTACAACATAAAACATTAAAAAGATATTGTGAACAAAATAGTCATTCACGTACTGTCCATAGACGAAAATACTGTATTTTCCACTATAAGATTTTTTTCCTGTGATTTAGACTTTTTCACCATAATAAATATGCACACATGAAAACTTTCAGTAAGATAAAAGGCACTGATTTTATCATGAAACAAACATTCTGCTTCCATTATTCACGTAAGTAGACAGAGTGGTGGTGCGAGACTCCATGCACCTTGTTTCCTCCACCCTCCCTCCTCCACCTCCTCCCTTTCTCCACTTCCTACCTCCTCGTCCATCTCCTCATCTGTGCCAATATCCCCCTCTCCAGGATCGTCAATACCCTCTGAACCATTACCATCATTGGAAATAGCAGATGAACATATGGAGGGAAACGATGGGCGCACAGTGGAGGACTCACGTCCTCCACCCTCCTCACACAACACATAAATATCGACACTCATTATGGCAGTCACTTTCATGAGAAGAAGAGTCACTTTCTCAACTCAAAATTGGCGATAATGTCACCTCGAGTTCTCTCCCTATCGCATTATCACTAAGGCCTTTTCTTTTCTGGCTTTTGGACTTCACTGGTGTTGAAATCGGTGGCTGCGTGTGCTCAGCCAAGGATCCAGACACAGGGAGAACTTTTTGTGTAGGTCTATCCATTACAGAGGCATGCAGGTAACCGGAACGTCACTCAAATGCGTGCAGGAGGGTTACCAGTGGCTACATGTGGTGAAATAACCCGCAGAATATTCAAACACTGCCGCAAAACACTAGATCAAGCATACGTGTCACCCGGATGTCCCCAGGGCGTCACGTATACATGTCCACCAGACGCGATGGGTTAATACTGTCATATAATCTTCTTGTTATTCACTTATTTCATCAATGTTGTATTATTATTATGGTTGTCATTTGATAACCCCTGCTTCTATGACATGTCGGGAAACATTTTGTTAACCAAAGGGAAAATTGTGATATGTATGAGCATGTATGTAATGTATAGCTGTTATGTGTTGTAACTGCTGAAATGTTTCCTACTACCAATGTTTTATGCTGACAGAGCTGCCATCACGAATGCGCAGTCTGCTGCTGACATGCATTCTGTTACCAAAGTGCCAAGTAAGGCTGAGAAGTCTCCCTTGTGTACAGATCAAAGTATTTTTTGATTCAGCATAACGTGATAGCACTGGTACATGTGATTCCCCCTTATCTCTCTTCCAGCGAATCAGTGAAAGATAGGAAGCAACTAGACACCAAGAGAATAGAACACACCTGTTCTAAGTAAAACATCCAGTTGTCATTGGTAGTGTTTTACAATCTGAGTTCCTGAGTGTGTGTCTAGCGTCCTACAAATTCAGCTACACTATCTTGACAGAGATCTTTGTAAATAAGTTTACTTTATGACTTTTTTTTTTTTTTTTTAATCACTGCCCTCTGCCCTGAGAGTGCCAAACACTAAGACAAGAGATTATCATCAGCTGGGTCACTTCAATCATAAAAACAGTTCCATAACTTCTGTAAGTAGATAATGAACAAAGAAACGGGCGATAGAACTGACAAAACACTTATTCTGGTTGAGCTGCCTGAGACTCCTTCTTCTATCATCAGAAAAGCCTTTTACTTTTTGAATAAGTGTAGTGGTATGTCCAGTTTTTTCTAAGGCTAAGTACAGTATTGTAAGAGCTAATGCATGCTCTCTCACATCGACCATATCCCAGAGACAGAAAGAAAAAATGTGCAACTTTTGCATAAAATACAGTATATTAGAATCAAGAAGTTAGGTTTAGTGAATGAATGGTCCCCAAAACATTAAGCACAACAAATCAGAGTAAATTCTTGCCATTCCGTCATCACTCGTAGGTCTACACCTGTTTTTGGCAGCTCCTCTCTCTTCCAATTCAAGAGAAGACTTCACTACACCCACAATCAGCAAATTACCACGCAAGTCTTACAGCCATCTCCACTAGGCACCTCGTGTCCCCTGGTCCAATGGTCCTTATGAATGTTGGCATTTCTCATCATACCCTTGGACAAGTCACTTGATTTTGGTGGTGGGTAAGATTGGAGATATGACATGGTTTACTGGCAATAGGGAATAAGCTGCATGAGGCAGCTACCATTCAGCCTTTCTCCTGTCAGCTGCTCCCCGACTGCACAGACATGGTAGCTGGGTCAGAGTCAGGAGCAGTTACAGAGATGTGTCTGCTGGGATACCTGTTGCCTGTCCGCTATCAATTGCTCCACCCTGGTCATACATAAACTAAGGGAGAATGAAATGACCAGTGAGATAAAGCTTAATGAGCTTCAGTTTCATTAAGCCCAATCTAGTTTATAAATTAATTCAACAATTAACCAACATTTTCACCTCATACTTCTCAAAACCCAAAAAGGTTAACTAAAAACCGAATCTACTGACAATATAAGTATTGTCTGAGGAAAAACAATATACTGTATGGGTTGTCACTCTAAGGCAGGGATGCACAACCGGCGGCCCGCGGGCCGCATGTGGCCCTCAAGCAACCCTCTGGCGGCCCTTAGTAGGTAAGAAAAGGTAAAAAATAATAAAAGGTAATAAATTGATAAATAGCACTTCAGATAATAATTCAAAATGTGCCGTGGACCCAGAACTGCAACCCTTTTTTGTATCACCTGAAGGCGTGGAAGTAGAAGCCCAGTTAGAACTGATTGACCTCCAGAACAGCGACATTCCTCATACAAAGTTTAAGGAAGGGGACTTACTCAGTTTCTGTAATTGTTTGCCCAAAGATCAATATCCTTATTTGAGAAACAAGGCTGCTATTTATGCAAGCTTATTTGGCTCTACCTATATATGTGAACAAACATTTAGTCTGCTAAGTCGAAACAAGTCAAACATTCGAAGCAGGCTGAGTGATGAAAGTTTGCACTCTGTTTTGCGACTGGCAACAACAAAGTTTCAACCCAACATAAAGAAGCTTGTCTATGAATCACAGTGTCAAAAATCGTATTAAGAAGACTGTGTCATGCATGCCAGGTAAGGATTAATCATAGTTTTGTAACGTAATGGATTAAGTACTATATTTTTACCATTAAGCACCTGAAATTTCTACATTTTTGTTTAAAATAAATCTTGCGGCCCTCAGTGAGTTTTAAGTTTGATCATGTGGCCCGAGGAGCCCAAAAGGTTGTGCATCCGTGCTCTAAGGTTGTTATGACAAGGTCTTGTACGATCCATAACATGTACGGTGGATTCTTTATTATGCATTGATCTCAGTTTTTGTAACCACTCTTTTACACTCTATGATCCTTTCTCTGGGATGTATGAAGGTGCGGTGGAAGTTAATTCTTTAGCAATAATGGAATGGCTTACACTTCCTCTTTCTTTTCCGTACCAACTAATGGGACAGCAACACAGATACATGCACATCTTTTTTTTTCTTTCTTAGTTTTGTCAGCTTCCGGTGGGCGTAAATTACTTTATTTTGAATCCCTTTCAAGTGAGCATATACTCCTGTATGTGAAGTAATTTGCCTCATGGTCTTGACGGTTTTTGGTTACTGTAACCTGGGAGGTGACAAGCTTGTCTACCAGTTAGACGAGGACACACAACCATCATCTGGAGAGGATTAATTTGACACTTTCATTGTCAAAACTGATTCACAACCTGTTCAAAATGACCAAATGGTCAGATGAAGGGGTGAATGGCTGTCATTCTGGCTCAGCTGCACTACGCTTTCGACTTTGTCTTTGGGAATACCTGCTCCTTCTTAAGAAATGGTGGCCTATGTAATGTCACATTAGAGACCCGAAGACAAAGAACCATTTGATCCTGCCATGTGTTGAGGATTCTTTGTTGCAGTGATGTCAGGTTCTACAGCTATTTTGTTAGATTGTGTAAATGTTTCAGCAGATCTTACTGTTCAGGTTAATCCTTCGGCACATAAGGGATTAACTTGTATTCTTGTTTTTCTTACTGCCTAATAAGGTAGCA